>ARYC01018177.1:0-36945 GCA_000711775.1 Oxytricha trifallax
TATAAGCTCGCAAGATTATTCACTTTGCATTTGATGATGACACAGAACACTTGAAAATGGTTTAAATTAAGTTTTAGACAATTCAAAACATTTTATTTTAAGAAAGTACCACACAAAGAAATTGTTCATTTCCAAAGCCCTCATTGAGGCAATGCTCTCAAATCATTTAAAATTGTTTAGAATTGTTCACCACATTGAAATTAGTCTGAAAACACAATTTAAAATGGTCACTGATGTTACATCTTCAATGAATACCTTAAATTTAAGAGACGATTAGATACATAATATTTTATATTTCAATATATACTTTATGAATGTCACAAATCGGAGGGAGAATAAACTCATGTGAATTCAAAAGTATTCTACTCTTGCTTGTTACAGTTTTCTTAATTATAAGCTCGCTAGATTTTTCACTTTGCATTTGACGATGACACAGAACACTTGAAAATGGTTTAAATTAAATTTAAGACAATTCAAAACTTTTCATTTTAAAGTAGCACACAAAGAAATTGTTCATTTTAACCCTCATGAGGCAATGCTCTCAAACCATTTAAAGTTGTTATGAATTGTTCACCACATTGAAATTAGTCTGAAAACACAATATAAAATTGTCAATGATGTTACATCTTCAATGATTACCTTTAATTTAAGAGACGATTAGATACATAATATTTTATATTTCAATATATACTTTATGAAAGTCACCAATGGGAGGGAGAATAAGCTCATATGAATTCAAAGCTATTCTACTCTTGCTTGTTAAAGTTTTAATTATTATAAGCTCGCAAGATTATTCACTTTGCATTTGACGATGACACAGAACATTGAAAATGGTTTAAATTAAATTTTAGACAATTCAAAACATTTCATTTTAAAGTACCACACAAAGAAATTGTTCAATTCCAAAGCCCTCATGGACGCAATGCTCTCAAACCATTTAAAATTGTTTTGAATTGTTACCACATTGAAATTAGTCTGAAAAAACAATTTAAAATGGTCACTTATGTCACATCTTCAATGATTACCTATAATTTAAGAGACGATTAGATACATAACATTTTATATTTCAATATATACTTTATGAAAGTCACAAATCGGAGGGAGAATAAACTCATGTGAATTCAAAAGTATTCTACTCTTGCTTGCTACAGTCTTCTTTATTATAAGCTCGCAAGATTATTCACTTAGCATTTGACGATGGCACAGAAACTTGAAAATGGTTTAAATTAAATTTTAGACAATCCAAAAAATTTCATTTTAAAGTACCACACAATGAAAATGTTCATTTCAAAAGCCCTCATGGAGGCAATTCACTCAAACCATTTAAAGTTATTAAGAATTGTTCACCACATTAAAACTATTCTGAAAACACAATTTAAAATGGTCACTGATGTTACATCTTCAATGATTACCTTGAATTTAAGAGACGATTAGATACATAATATTTTATATTTCAATATATACTTTATGAAAGTCACAAATCGGAGGGAGGATAAACTCATGTGAATTCAAAAGTATTCTTCTCTTGCTTGTTACAGTTTTCTATATTATAAGCTCGCAAGATTATTCACTTTGCATTTGATGATGACACAGAACACTTGAAAATGGTTTAAATTAAGTTTTAGACAATTCAAAACATTTTATTTTAAGAAAGTACCACACAAAGAAATTGTTCATTTCCAAAGCCCTCATTGAGGCAATGCTCTCAAATCATTTAAAATTGTTTAGAATTGTTCACCACATTGAAATTAGTCTGAAAACACAATTTAAAATGGTCACTGATGTTACATCTTCAATGAATACCTTAAATTTAAGAGACGATTAGATACATAATATTTTATATTTCAATATATACTTTATGAATGTCACAAATCGGCGGGAGAAAAAACTCATGTGAATTCAAAAGTATTCTACTCTTGCTTGCTACAGTTTTCTTTATTATAATCTCGCAAGATTATTCACTTTGCATTTGACGATGACACAGAACACTTGAAAATGGTTTAAATTAAATTTTAGACAATTCAAAACATTTCACTTTAAAGTACCACACATAGAAATTGTTCATTTCCAAAGCCCTCATAAAGGCAATGCTCTCAAACCATTTAAAGTTGTTGTTAAGAATTGTTCACTACATTGAAATTAGTCTGAAAACACAATTTAAAATGGTCACTGATGTTACATCTTCAATGATTACCTTTAATTTAAGAGACGATTAGATACATAATATTTTATATTTCAATATATACTTTATGAAAGTCACAAATCGGAAGGAGAATAAACTCATGTGAATTCAAAAGTATTCTACTCTTGCTTGTTACAGTTTTTATAATTAAAAGGTCGCTAGATTATTCACTTAGCATTTGAAGATGACACAGAACACTTGAAAATGGTTTAAATTAAATTTTAGACAATTCAAAACATTTCATTTTAAGCTACCACACAAAGAAATTGTTCATTTCCAAAGCCCTCATGGAGGCAATGCTCTCGAACCATTTAAAATTGTTTAAAATTGTTCACCACATTGAAATTAGTCTGAAAACACAATTTAAAATGGTAATTGATGCTACATCTTCAATGATTACCTTTAATTTAAGAGACGATTAGATACATAATATTTTATATTTCAATATATACTTTATGAAAGTCACAAATCGGAGGGAGAATAAACTCATGTGAATTCAAAGGTATTCTACTCTTGCTTGTTACAGTTCTCTTAATAATAAGCTCGTTAGATTATTCACTTTGCATTTGACGATGACACAGAACACTTGAAAATGGTTTAAATTAAACTTTAGACAATTCAAAACATTTCATTTTAAAGTACCACACAAAGAAATTGTTCATTTCCAAAGCCCTCATGAAGGCAATGCTCTCAAACCATTTAAAGTTGTTTAGAATTGTTCACCACATTGAAATTAGTCTGAAAACCCAATTTAAAATGGTCACTGATGTTACATCTTCAATGATTACCTTTTATTTTAGAGACGATTAGATACATAATATTTTATATTTCAATATATACTTTATGAAAGTCACAAATCGGCGGGAGAAAAAACTCATGTGAATTCAAAAGTATTCTACTCTTGCTTGCTACAGTTTTCTTTATTATAATCTCGCAAGATTATTCACTTTGCATTTGACGATGGCACAGAACACTTGAAAATGGTTTAAATTAAATTTTAGACAATTCAAAACATTTCATTTTAAAGTACCACACAAAGAAATTGTTCATTTCCAAAGCCCTCATGGAGGCAATGCTCTCAAACCATTTAAATGTGTTTAGAATTGTTACCACATTGAAATTAGTCTTAAAACACAATTTAAAATGGTCACTTATGTTACATCTTCAATGATTACCTATAATTTAAGAGACGATTAGATACATAATATTTTATATTTCAATATATACTTTATGAAAGTCACAAATCGGAGGGAGAATAAACTCATGTGAATTCAAAAGTAATCTACTATTGCATGTTACAGTTTTCATAATTATAAGCTCGCAAGATTATTCACTTTGCAATTGACGATGACACAGAACACTTGAAAATAGTTTAAATTAAATTTTAGACAATTCAAAACATTTCATTTTAAAGTACCACACAAAGAAATTGTTCATTTCCAAAGCCCTCATAAAGGCAATG
This sequence comes from Oxytricha trifallax, assembly GCA_000711775.1. NCBI lineage: Eukaryota > Ciliophora > Spirotrichea > Sporadotrichida > Oxytrichidae > Oxytricha > Oxytricha trifallax. Next base: position 3,645 of record ARYC01018177.1, read on the forward strand.
CTCTAAAACCATTTAAAATTGTTTAGAATTGTTACCACATTGAAATAAGTCTGAAAACACAATTTAAAATGGTCACTAATGTTACATCTTCAATGATTACCTTTAATTTAAGAGACGATTAGATACATAATAAATTATATTTCAATATATACTTTATGAAAGTCACAAATCGGAGGGAGAATAAACTCATGTGAATTCAAAAGTATTCTACTTCTTGTTTGTTACAGTTTTCTTAATTATAAGCTCGCAAGATTATTCACTTTGCATTTGACGATGACACAGAACACTTGAAAATGGTTTAAATTAAATTTTAGACAATTCAAAACATTTCATTTTAAAGTACCACACAAAGAAATTGTTCATTTCCAAAGCCCTCATGGAGGCAATGCTCTCAAACCATTTAAAATTGTTGTTAAGAATTGTTCACCACATTGAAATTAGTCTGAAAACACAATTTAAAATGGTCACTGATGTTACATCTTCAATGATTACCTTTAATTTAAGAGACGATTAGATACATAACATTTTATATTTCAATATATACTTTATGAAAGTCACAAATCGGAGGGAGAATAAACTCATGTGAATTCAAAAGTATTCTATCTCTTGTTTGTTACAGTTTTCTTAATTATAAGCTCGCAAGATTATTCACTTTGCATTTGACGATGACACAGAACACTTGAAAATGGTTTAAATTAAATTTTAGACAATTCAAAACATTTCATTTTAAAGTACCACACAAAGAAATTGTTCATTTCCAAAGCCCTCATAAAGGCAATGCTCTCAAACCATTTAAAGTTGTTGTTTAGAATTGTTCACCACATTTGAAATTAGTCTGAAAACACAATTTAAAATGGTCACTGATGTTACATCTTCAATGATTACCTTTAATTTAAGAGACGATTAGATACATAATAAATTATATTTCAATATATACTTTATGAAAGTCACAAATCGGAGGGAGAATAAACTCATGTGAATTCAAAAGTATTCTACTCTTGCTTGTTACAGTTTTCTTAATTATAAGCTCGCTAGATTATTCACTTTGCATTTGACGATGACACAGAACACTTGAAAATGGTTTAAATTAAATTTTAGACAATTCAAAACATTTCATTTTTAAAGTACCACACAAAGAAATTGTTCATTTCCAAAGCCCTCATGGAGGCAATGCTCTCAAACCATTTAAAATTGTTTAGAATTGTTCACCACATTGAAATTAGTCTGAAAACACAATTTAAAATGGTCACTGATGTTACATCTTCAATGATTACCTTTAATTTAAGAGACGATTAGATACATAATATTTTATATTTCAATATATACTTTATGAAAGTCACAAATCGGAGGGAGAATAAACTCATGTGAATTCAAAAGTATTCTACTCTTGCTTGTTTGTTACAGTTTTCTTAATTATAAGCTCGCAAGATTATTCACTTTGCATTTGACGATGACACAGAACACTTGAAAATGGTTTAAATTAAATTTTAGACAATTCAAAACATTTCATTTTAAAGTACCACACAAAGAAATTGTTCATTTCCAAAGCCCTCATAAAGGCAATGCTCTCAAACCATTTAAAGTTGTTTAGAATTGTTCACCACATTGAAATTAGTCTGAAAACACAATTTAAAATGGTCACTGATGTTACATCTTCAATGATTACCTTTAATTTATAAGAGACGATTAGATACATAATATTTTATATTTCAATATATACTTTATGAAAGTCACAAATCGGAGGGAGAATAAACTCATGTGAATTCAAAAGTATTCTACTCTTGCTTGTTACAGTTCTCATAATTATAAGCTCGCAAGATTATTCACTTTGCATTTGACGATGACACAGAACACTTGAAAATGGTTTAAATTAAATTTTAGACAATTCAAAACATTTCATTTTAAAGTACCACACAAAGAAATTGTTCATTTCCAAAGCCCTCATTAAGGCAATGCTCTCAAACCATTTAAGTTGTTGTTTAGAATTGTTCACCACATTGAAATTAGTCTGAAAACACAATTTAAAATGGTCACTGATGTTACATCTTGAATGATTACCTTTAATTTAAGAGACGATTAGATACATAATATTTTATATTTCAATATATACTTTATGAAAGTCACAAATCGGAGGGAGAATAAACTCATGTGAATTCAAAAGTATTCTACTCTTGCTTGTTACAGTTTTCTTAATTATAAGCTCGCAAGATTATTCACTTTGCATTTGACGATGACACAGAACACTTGAAAATGGTTTAAATTAAATTTTAGACAATTCAAAACATTTCATTTTAAAGTACCACACAAAGAAATTGTTCATTTCCAAAGCCCTCATAAAGGCAATGCTCTCAAACCATTTTAAGTTGTTGTTTAGAATTGTTCACCACATTGAAATTAGTCTGAAAACACAATTTAAAATGGTCACTGATGTTACATCTTGAATGATTACCTTTAATTTAAGAGACGATTAGATACATCAATATTTTATATTTCAATATATACTTTATGAAAGTCACAAATCGGAGGGAGAATAAACTCATGTGAATTCAAAAGTATTCTACTCTTGCTTGTTACAGTTTTCTTAATTATAAGCTCGCAAGATTATTCACTTTGCATTTGACGATGACACAGAACACTTGAAAATGGTTTAAATTAAACTTTAGACATTCAAAACATTTCATTTTAAAGTACCACACAAAGAAATTGTTCATTTCCAAAGCCCTCATAAAGGCAATGCTCTCAAACCATTTTAAGTTGTTGTTTAGAATTGTTCACCACATTGAAATTAGTCTGAAAACACAATTTAAAATGGTCACTGATGTTACATCTTGAATTATTACCTTTAATTTAAGAGACGATTAGATGCATAATATTTTATATTTCAATATATACTTTATGAAAGTCACAAATCGGAGGGAGAATAAACTCATGTGAATTCAAAAGTATTCTATCTCTTGTTTGTTACAGTTTTCTTAATTATAAGCTCGCAAGATTATTCACTTTGCATTTGACGATGACACAGAACACTTGAAAATGGTTTAAATTAAATTTTAGACAATTCAAAACATTTCATTTGAAAGTACCACACAAAGAAATTGTTCATTTCCAAAGCCCTCATGGAGGCAATGCTCTCAAACCATTTAAAGTTGTTGTTTAGAATTGTTCACCACATTTAAATTAGTCTGAAAACACAATTTAAAATGGTCACTGATGTTACATCTTGAATTATTACTTTTAATTTAAGAGACGATTAGATACATAATAAATTATATTTCAATATATACTTTATGAAAGTCACAAATCGGAGGGAGAATAAACTCATGGAATTCAAAAGTATTCTACTCTTGCTTGCTACAGTTTTCTTAATTATAAGCTCGCAAGATTAATCACTTTGCATTTGACGATGACACAGAACACTTGAAAATGGTTTAAATTAAATTTTAGACATTCAAAACATTTCATTTTAAAGTACCACACAAAGAAATGTTCATTTCCAAAGCCCTCATAAAGGCAATGCTCTCAAACCATTTAAAGTTGTTGTTTAGAATTGTTCACCACATTGAAATTAGTCTGAAAACACAATTTAAAATGGTCACTGATGTTACATCTTCAATGATTACCTTTAATTTAAGAGACGATTAGATACATAACAAATTATATTTCAATATATACTTTATGAAAGTCACAAATCGGAGGGAGAATAAACTCATGTGATTCAAAAGTATTCTTCTCTTGCTTGTTACAGTTTTCTTAATTATAAGCTCGCTAGATTATTCACTTTTGCAAAAATATTAAATTAGAAAGTTAGAAAATTAAGGGAACATAGTTGTCTAACTTAGACGTACTGCCCGAGATTACAAATTTTTCATACGGATCACAAACAAAGCTTCCACTAGAGTGGCACAAATAAATCTTTGGAAGCTAAACCACCGAGAGAAGTAGGAGTTATTCCGGCTCTCTCAATTAGATCCATCATATGAAACTATCTTTCTAACTGAAGCTTCAACTAACTAAGTGACCTTCGCGAGTAGCTCCTTCATCTAAGGAACATAAATTCAAAAGTAGTTGTGTCTTCTATGAAGCATATGATAAGACTACAATAAACCAAACACTGAACTACAGAAAAACCAAGCCCACTCCGATCTCTTCAAATGAGAACCTTCAATCTTAAGTGTTCTGTAAGAATGAAAGGTTCACATTCAAAAGTCCATAATAACTAGTCAACAACCTCACAAAGAGTCAATACTACTGACCTAAGAGAACATTTCTAATTGAAAACAACCTGTCAGCCTTGACAGAGACTTATTTCACACAAATATAAAGCAAACCAACATTGATACCGTAAAGACCGAACAATAAAAAATACTCAACAAGAACAAGTTGTAAGAAGTCTAAAGAGAAGCTACTAAACTAAACTTCTCACCCCATTGACACCTAAAAATCACTACCAAATAAGAATCAATGGTGAATCCCATCTGAACAAAGATATGTGAAGAATCACTCCTACCAAACATACCAAGATATTCATGGAATCACCCAAGGAAAAATTAAGGAATCACTCATGAATCACCCACTACACAAAGATATTAGGTGAATCACCCAAATGAAAGACTAAGTACTAAATAAGGAAAATATCGAAAAATAAAAACACATATCCAACATACTTCTATTTAATACCAAGTAATCAATGGGACCATACATAAAACAACACATGACCACCGACACCTAAGCGCAACCAAAACGAATTACTTTTACCAGCTACGCTGGATGACCACAAAACCCTGAGACCCCTAAATCCCTAAACCCCATAGATACTAAATGATAATCTCTGTATCAACCAATAGCAACTAAGATTCAAAATCTTAATAAAATATTTTAGTACTTAATAAAAAGAGGTTTTAAAATTTTCATACTAAATAGTAATTTAATTAACAATTAAAATATGGCAAACTTAAACCACTTTAAGAACAACAACCTATGGTGTCATAAATGTGACAAACAAGAATGTATGGAGAAAGTATTTGAATACATGATCAACAGTCATGGATTCTAACAACAGCTGACAGAATATATCAGCTTCACAGTCTATGAAGATAGACACTACAGAACTCCTGCAGAAGAAGCAGTTGAGCTCTCAAGATAGATTACCCAGTTCTATAAAGAACAAATCTATATATACTAGTTGGAAAGACACATGGTGAAAGAGAGAACATCTTAGCAATTCATAAATGAATTGCATGATTTACTAGAAGAAATGACAGACAAAGGACAAATTTGAGATTGTATAAGATTTATAAAATTAAAATATAAAAGGGCTTGACCCTTACATATACATAACGTATATATTCATCCGGGGGGCCTTGAGCCCCCTGATGAGGATTAATTATTATATATTATTATTATTATTATTCACTTTGCATTTGACGATGACACAGAACACTTGAAAATGGTTTAAATTAAATTTTAGACAATTCAAAACATACGTTTAATTTTAAAGTACCACACAAAGAAATTGTTCATTTCCAAAGCCCTCATGGAGGCAATACTCTCAAACTATATAAAGTTGTTGTTAAGAATTGTTCACTACATTGAAATTAGTCTGAAAACACAATTTAAAATGGTCACTGATGTTACATCTTCAATGATTACTTTTAATTTAAGAGACGATTAGATACATAATAAATTATATTTCAATATATACTTTATGAAAGTCACAAATCGGAGGGAGAATAAACTCATGTGAATTCAAAAGTATTCTACTCTTGCTTGTTACAGTTTTCTTAATTATAAGCTCGCTAGATTATTCACTTTGCATTTGACGATGACACAGAACACTTGAAAATGTTTTAAATTAAATTTTAGACAATTCAAAACATTTCATTTTAAAGTACCACACAAAGAAATTGTTCATTTCCAAAGCCCTCATGGAGGCAATGCTCTCAAACCATTTAAAGTTGTTTAGAATTGTTCACCACATTGAAATTAGTCTGAAAACACAATTTAAAATGGTCACTGATTTTACATCTTTAATGATTACCTTTAACTTAAGAGACGATTAGATGCATAATAAATTATATTTCATTAAACTTTATAAAGTTTACCATGTCTACCAATTAAAATTATTTTTAAATCATCTCTAAAATAATTCAGACAACAGTACACCAAAGTCTACTCTAATAACTACTAGTAATTAATATATTTTATTTATTTCTTCCTTTTTTACTATTATATTCAGTCATAAATGAATTATGGGGTTTTAGCATATTATATTTCGATTTTTTTATTCTTAATTTGGTACACTTTTTAATATTTATTTATTTGTCTTACTTTGCAATATTTATTTATTTTTTATACCTTGTTTTTTATACTGGTGTCAGAATTTTTAATTATTAATTTCTTAGTAATTTGTATTATTCCAACTATTATCCTATTTATTACATTTCTTTTGATGCCAAATTTTATAACTAGACTAGCTCAACAATAGGGTTATATTAAATTACAGTACTGTTATTAAACCAACTATTTCTGCATAAAGTCCCTAAGATCTAAAGTGTTTGGTTATTATCTATTTCCTAATAATTATCTACTATTTGGCAAAGCTAGAGCCACACCTATCAATGGTTTAAACTTAATAGGTTTAAATTAGATCCTACAAGATTATCAATATTTACAAAGCTTTATCCACCATTCTCCTTTTACTGTTTGAAAATAATAATGTAAAAGAAAGATATTTAAGCGTACAGATGCTTTTACTTTGAGCAGTGGAGTGGGTAAGACTTTTAATGGATTAAAGAGGATCCTTAATCTAATTAAATAAAAAATATTTCATTCTAAGAGAGTTGTCTTAATATCAATGACCTATAAATCAGATGACACTTTAAAAATTAGTCAACTACTTCCAATCAAAATTCAAAGACTTTAAAGAATTTAATTGTTTGGAAGATATCTAATTTAAATTCCTTGAGAAACTGTTGAAAGATAAAAGATGATTCAAGAAACCTTGCCTTAAAAATTAAAATACTGGGTTATTATATTCGATGATTAGATTTCCAGTAAACTTATTAAGAAACAATTCAACAATCCTTATTAAATCAGTTATTTTGGTGTTAGAAGACATTATAATATTTCTTAGATATGGATGTTTTAAAGATTAAGGCTACAATTGATCCAACTTTTAGAGATAAAATTACAATCATAGCAATATTCAAATGAAGCTACAAAAAAGCATTAATAGAACTTCTAGCAGAATACGAATGAAAATCCTGACCCTGATCATATTTATACCCTTAAATAATTGCAATAATGGTATAAAGATGCTGTAAAATAAAATGAAGGCTACGGATGCTTCGTTATAAATATTCCTTTAAATATATGGCAAAGTCGGCTATAAAACGGATTGGGTATAAAAGACTTTTAAGAAATGCAATGATTCAATTATATTTTATATTTTTTTATCTGTTTAGAAAAGGATAAACTATATACTACTAAGTAAATTCATTAATTATATAATGCTTCTATATGCAATGATTAAATTTATAGATTACTATAGTACACCTGAATACCAATTTTAATATGTTATCTCATTGGTTTAATCTAATGAATTCTCTGTCCATTATTTTCCAACCTTACTTTTCAGACCTTATTTTATCAGCTATTTTTTTAGAGAACTTCTTTTCTTTCAATCCCATTATTTAGATTACTTAATTCCGAGATTGAAACATTCTTACTAATATTATCCGAAAATAATTTCCTATAGTTCTTTATTTCCAAAACTTGATTTCCCAACCCTAATATATATCCATACTTATTTCCTACGCCCATACTTTTTACCACTGCAATAAACAGACACTACGACATTATAAATTCTATTAACCAAAAGCAACCACAATTTAGACAACCTCATTTTCCCTGCAAATATTACTACAGATCAGACACGACCACAAATTACCAATACTACAAACCTTCAAAAATCTAGCCATAGTCAATCAAAGATCTCGAACTCGGAATTTTAACATATGATTCTGCAGTGATATGGTTGAGTATGATATTGAACAGACGCTACCATGTATATCATCAGGAAATACCTTATAATAGTAGAGCTCTTGGTCAGCTACATTTTGAGTGGAAAGCTTGCTAAATTCGAAAACTTTATATTATTGATCAATTTAAGCCAACTATGAAAATAATATCGAATTTTAATTTATAAGCTCAAATGCCAAAATAAGCTTAAAATGGCTTAAAATAGCAGAAATCAACATATTAATATTGAACTTATCAGTTGGTTTCTGAGGATTTAAGCAGATTTTTTGCAAATACAAATGGAATATTGAGCAAAGCACCAACATATTTTAATAGTACTATTCATAACAGAGGTCGGCACTCTTCCAAGAATCATTACAAATATGATGAAGTTGAGGATTAGTAATATAATTTTCACTCTTGTTGTATATGAATTGTAGAGTTTTTTCATTATTTGATTAATTTTCAATTTATTAGCATAAAATTCTTCTTCTATTTTAATTGAATCTCTTTAAAATTGAATTTCTTATGATTATTTATCGTTTTGTTTAATATTTGTTCAATTAAGATTAATTAATTAAAGTTTTTCATGTCACTGCAGAGGAATTGCTCCAATAAGTAATTGCACTCTTATATTTTACCACCAATAACATTTGTTTGTATATCTTGGCTATTTTCATATATTATAAGAAATACTTATTTGCATTTTAAGTGATATTTTTTAATATTAATTATAATAATAATTATAATAACATAAATTAATTATATGGACCCCAATCTAGTAATAATTGAATGATCAAATGTCTTATAGTATTTATTATATCTAATTTATCTTTAAGTTTATACCTTGCATTGTCTTCATTTGTTTGGTTGTACTTTTTACTTCTCTTTCCTTTCTATCTTTTTAACATTACTGTTTTATTTACTTAGATAATTTGAATTTAAGGTTTCTTTGTATTAATGGCTTTAGATAAGCTTTGAAAAAGATGAAGTTCTCTTATTTAAAATGTTAAATGGGAAATAAAAGCTAATGGCGTAGTAAATCTGAGAAACTTTATTAGGCTTAGGAGGAACATATAATTCTTCTATTTTTTCTGTATAATTCTTTCAATTATGATATGAGATTAATTTGAAATTGAGAATTGGTTTTTAAATATTCTTAGTATGCGTGAAAATGTGGTATAATTTTAGAGTCTTTTATTTGTAATGTTTGTCTTTATTAATTAAAAAATAGAAATATATTTTATTATTTTTCTCAAAGATATTATTAGAGAATAGTATTTTACACTGGCAAGTAACTTAATCGGTTAATTTATCGATTATTTGGCATTTCGGTTTAGTTATTTTGTAAGTCCTTTAATTGTTATATTCACTTTGTTGTTATTCATATCTATATTATAAAGATTTTATACAGCTTTATTACTTAATAGGTTGGGCTAGTTATAGGGGAAGAGGTTAATGCTTTTATCGTTTGTTTAGGAACTATACCTTCTTATTTAGTTATTATATGCTTTACTGAGTAAAAGCTTATTTAGAGGTTTCAAATCAGATGATTTGTTCTATAAACTGATAGATGTTTACTGGTATTATTCGAGGATATGTTTAGTTTCTACCCGAAGTTTATTTTTTTGACCATATTGTTCTTGCTAGCAGTTGACATCAATTAACCTTTTGTGTTAAAATTTTATTAGACAATGAGAAGTTATAAATTGATCTATAGAGACCACTTGTCTGGATTGTATAGGACTAGCAATATGTTGTATCAAAAATCTCATATTTAAAGCTATAAAAGCTTTGAACATTTTTCAGAGATTTTTCTCTTAGCTTTAATTTAATCGTTTTTACACTTTAACGTTTTAGTTCTAGAATCTGATTTAAATTCTACTATGTTGTGTTAGTAATTGGAGTAATTAAACTTGAATAAGAAAGTTAACATTCATCAGATTTAGATCTAGAATCATTTTCAGCCTATCTATTAAAGTAACAGTCTTCATCTTCTTCATTAATTAATTGAAAGCAGCAATCTATGATATACACTAGAGTATAAGATTTGTTAAACTCTGAAAGATAATCTTTTTTAAATTCTATCAGAAATAGTTGACACCCTAGTCTAATTGAAGAAACTTTGTACCCATAATGGGTTGGTGAAAGCTTAGATCATTTAAACTCTTCATCATGCCACTTCGTCCGAAATTTATTTAAATCAAAAATGATTGATACTTGTTTTTTTACTTGAAAATAATAATATATATATTAATTTTCGAAGCTTCCAAATATTTGTTATTATCATTTAGCCTATTATAAGATTTATAAGTCCATAATATAATTCCATTTAATTTAATAATAATTAAATAATTTAATTAACATTAACTTGTCGATTCATGCTTGTTAAATTGTCTCTTTTTTTTATAGTGAAAGAATAAACTTATCTTTTATAAGTATAACATCTTATTCACCTTTTGATATTTTCAATTGCACATTTATGATCGTTACTACTGCCAATTAAACTATACGCACAATAGAAATATAAGCATGGTCTAGAGAAGAAGAAAAATGAGTAATAGTTTAAGTATAAATGTTTGAAAGTTTTTCATTCAATTTCAGTGAGCTTTCTTGCTTTATTTGCTCACAAAAAAATGCTGCAAACTTCTTCTGATGGCTTCCATCCTCGATGCAATGAATTCTTCTTGAGAGTTATTATAGACAACTTAGTTTCTCCAGATATTATAAATTTAACAAACATATTTCCATTATAATTAATCCTTATAAATCTAATAAAAAGAACATTGAATTCATAAATTATTTAAATGAAGCTAGAAATATCATTGATAGATTTAATAAATGTTGTATTTTCTTTGGTGAAAATAATAGACATCATCAATAGTTTCTTTCCTAAATAATAAATTATTTTAATTATTAAAGCTGAAACTTAAATTAATATAAAAGTTATCAGGAAACAATATTAACTTAATTTACGAAACCAAAATTAGTCTTGAGTTTCCAAATTAGTGCTTAGAGTATTTCTTTATGTTTAACTGGTATTAAAAATTCAAAATTATCAGTTTTAATAAAGGTTTATTTAAGAGAAGTAAAACCTAGAATGCTTAATTTGATTAATTTATAGTGTTTTGGTCAGATACTATTAATGTCAAACAATAGCAATATTAATTTCAAAATAATAACAAGTATTAATTATTATGAAATATAACTCAATAATAATCTTTAATGAGTAATTGACCAAGAGTAAGCTATTTTTATTTTTAAAGGGCTTGACTACACTAACCAGTTTTTAATTGAATTTGGCACTAAATTTTTACTGCCCTTATTGATTGCAATTCTGACTACTTCCCTGAATAAATAGAATAAAGCTATTATTTTCAAAATGTTTAAACTTCTTCTATGCTACTTTGATAACTTATATACTGGACTATCTCATAAAATTATGTAAGTAATCTGATTTTGCAAGTTAAGCTTTATAATTGTTACAATCTTCTTCTACGAAATTTGTAAGCTTAATTGATGCTGCAAATTTTCCTATACTTTGTTCTTTACAAAGCCATTAGAACGGAATTGAAGTTTATTTGGTTGATAGTCACTAGATCTAGTAAGGCAGGTAACTTAATAATTTCACTCTAAAATTAAATCATATTCTCTAGTAGCAAATAAGAATAAGATCTATTTTTATATAGGAATTTGTTTATTTAAAATAAGCCACTGGTTGGTGTAATTCATTCAGAGTTATATATATATAACTTCTCTTTCAGGCTTCAAGCTATATTATTTAATCTTTCAAAATGTCACCTTCCAATAGTTGATAAAACTTTCTCTTTAAATATGAGTAGTATCTCATTTAGGGTTGAATTATTATATTTAAATATAATAAGTATTAACTGGTGGATATGATTAATTTCTGTCATGTACATAATTTAAAAATGTGTACTTCAACTTTTTCCACATTAAATTTGATATCTTAATATATTTATTCATTATAGAATAAATAATGATAATAAAAAAATGTCAGATCTTTGGGACCCTTGAGGTAAAATGTAAAGAACATAGATCTCTTCAGAGTCTTCTTCTCTCTAATTTTCTTCCTCCTCTTCCTACTACTCAACAATCTCTATCTCCTCCTTATCATCTTCAGCAATTTCATAAAATTTATCTTATGTGTCCGTTGTCATTATTTATTTTTCATTCTGATTTCTTAACATCATTTTTTAAGAACAGTTAAAGGCAAAATCTTTTTCTTTAAATCATTTTTACAGTTTTAATTGTATATTTCTTTTTAAATTGAGAGAATCTATGCTAATCTTTTAGTACTTAAGTTTAATCTGATTTTATCAATCCAATCTATCAGGCGCTATCTTTGCAGTTTATCTTCAATAAATCACAAACTAGATCTTCTTCCAATATCATGACCAGAACTACTAATCTTATAGCTTCTGAATTAATTTCGATTATATTATTGCATAAATAAGAAAGTGAGCATTCAAAACCCCAAAACCCCTTAATGAGGTTTATAAGTGCTTTGATTTGTAGGGAATTTGTTAGGGGTTGGGGTTATTAATTAAATGCGAGACAAAAATTACTAGCTTTTGGGGTCTATTTATGATGAAGAGTATATAGATTTACTGTTTAAACTGCGCTATGGATGTGATATGTATAGTGAATAACTCAAACCAGTACTGAACTATAAGTCTATTGCTCTGTTCTTAAAGCGTAGTCCCTCAACTGTTCGTTCTCACTGCTTGAAAGCTGTGTAATTAAAGCAATAATAGCTGAATTCTTAGCCTAAGAGGAAGTCTAAGTTTCTATAGAAGCATATTGACTATCTTATTAATGAAAAAACTTTGAAGTATTGGGCTCACTTCTCTCTCGACTAACGAGCTATTATGTTTCATCGCCAGTTCCCTGAGTTGAAGATCTCTGCATAGTCTGTTGCAAACATTTATAAACGAAACGGTATCTCTTACAAAGGTGTAAATCGTATCAAGAGAGTAATTGATTTCACTCTGCCATTTTACAACAACAACTTAAATTATATTTATAATTAAATGCAGAGAGCCTAATAGAATAATATTAAGTTTATTCATGCTGACGAGGCTGTGTTTACATTCAACACTTTCATCTAGAAGTCTTGGTATAAGAGGCATAGTAACATAGAAGTATATGACTAGAAAGTCAAGGTATAAACAATGGCAATTCTTGGAGGTATTAGCGAGGATGCTGGTTTAGAAACTTATGTTATTCATCCTCGCTCTATTAAGACAGAGCAGTATATTAATTTCTTAGAGCAGCTGAGAGAGAAGTACCCTGAATAAGAGATTATACTGTTTGTTGATAATCTTTCAGTTCATAAGACAAAAGAAACAAGGAAGAGTTATGAACAACTTAGAATAACGCCAGTGTTCAACGTACCTTACAGTCCATAGTTTAATGGAATTGAATTCTACTGGGGAATATTAAAAGGTCATTACAAGAAACTGCTGCTATATCACTTGATGCATGACCTACCTATCGATACAGTAGACTTTATTAAAAGCTCAGCGAAGAGAGTAGATAATTTGTTGGCTTAAAAGTGTGCTAAAGAAGGGAGAGTGAATGTATATAAATAAGTTTTGTAGTTAAGTTAATGAATATATAAGTCACATTTAAAATTCTTTAGAGGGAGCTGGCTTCTCTTTCTTTTCTTCTACTTCTTGCTTCCCTCCTCCTAAGTTTCTTCTCTTGCTGCCAGCTCCAGCATCTATGTTCATTGACTCTGGAGGCTAAATATTTGAATAAAGTCTCTTGCTAACTTCATACTTTGTCTGCGACTTTCGCTCTCTCTGAAGATTGCTCTATTCCTTCATCAAGAAGATGCCAGTACCAGATTTATCTAAAGAGTTAAGCTACAAATCTTACTTGAAATATAAGGGTGCTTCTGCAGCTCTGATAGCCAGCTCTCACTTATCTTGATCCCTTGTTTGTCTTTATCTTCTGAAGAGATGCTGTACCTTTTCTTATGAGACTCTTGAATAATTTCCTTCAAGTAATCACCTTTAATTGTTGCAAATATACCAAAGAAATAGTTTCTTTCAGGCAGTTTATTAGACAACTGCTTCTTAGTAGGCAGGTACAGCGAAACCTCTGGGTCATTCATAGCATCATCATATAAGTTCGTCACTGAAATTTCTGGATAGTTTGGAATCTCTGCAAACTTTACATCTTAAGTTTTCAATGCTTTCTTCTCTTCGCAGAGTATCGCTCTTAAAAATGAAATTTTAGTACCTTCCATCGTTGGCAGGAACAAACCAACTACATAATCAAGATTAGCCACTTTGAGTTTATCACCTTGCTGCACCAGGTAGCGATGAAAATCCTCCTTGCTTCTAAATCTTTGAATCAATTCTTGTGCTTGCACTCTTTTCATTGCATCATTCATTGACTCCATCTTGTTTACAGATCTAAGAAATGATATTCAAATTTAAGTTTATTGATTTCAATTATATTCCTCTGTAAAAGTTACTATTAAATATGGGCATCCTATAGGAGGTCAACCTCTTTTAAGGATATGGAGAAGGTTTTGAGAACTGGTTTCAAACTTGAGAGATTGATATCAATTTCTACTGTTATAGTTCCATATTTTTAAATTTAAATTGGTACGTACTTAATTAGGAGCAGCTCTAAATCGGTACGTGCTGTAATCAACTTATTATTGATATTAAAAATGGTTACTTCCTCCCCCATATTTAGAGCTGGATTGTCTCTTAACACCTATATTTCTTCTCTAATACTCTAAGAACTTCCCTTGAAACTTGTAGGCTTGCAAAGCTATCATATAAACTCTCATTTATAGAGGCAGTTTTATAATTTTAAATTCAAATTTAAATATGAGCGCTAACATTTAAAGAAAAACAACAGCACTTCCATCAAACTAAATGAGACTTACCTTTGCCGTCAATAAAAAGTGTGATAGCTGCGAGATGGACTCTCATAAAGAACTACCAGAGCTATCACTTGAGGTCTCTGTTATTAAAATATATAGAAAATAAATGGCAAACAAGTGTGTGGGAGACAGAGAGGAGGAGAAAGGTATTTATGAAATTCCTATACAAACTGAAGAAGAAGTAGTATACATTTGTGAGAATTGTGAGAGAGACTTCGCTCATAAGTCTAGTTGGTATAGGCATATGAAGGAGTATAGAGAAGCTAAGCCAACTGTATACTTAAAGCACGATAAAATCGACGGAAAGTATGAATGCTTCGAGTGCCATGAGCAGTATGCTCATACAAGAGATTTAAGGAAGCATCTTTTAAAAGCTCACAAGAAAGATTTAGAGATTGAAAAGCATGAAGATGAATTGAAGCTACTAAACAAATGAAAAGCAAGAGAATCTTCGAAACTTGTAGAGCTTGAACATGCTAGTGAATTAGAATATGTGAGGAAATCACGCAACCTACTAGCATCCGAAATCACAAAGATCATGATTAAAATTCAATATAAAAAGATTCCTGTTCTTGCCTAAATTGACCTAGGCACTTCACTTTAAAGCTACCTTATATTAGATGACTCCTTTGATAAGAAAGTTAACAATGATCATCAATACGCATACAAGGTGTATCCCTTCAACTATCTCTTAAGTTATGATAAATACTATAGATGGAGTTTACAAATGAGTATCAAGTACTCACTCAAGCAAAGTTCAAAGAATGTAGCTACTTAATCAAGCTAGATGCTATCTTCTTGCAAGGATCATGTGGCTCTCAGACTCCAACTCTATGAAATGACCCTCAGAGATTTTATTACTGATCAAAGGAATCATAAGTAGCTTGCTTTGATAGAAACCTAACTTACAAGGTATAAAAGAGTTACATAAGTTAGGCTTTGTTCATAGAGATTTGAAGCCTGAGAATATTATGATAAACTTCTCACCTGTAAGAGTGGCAATTATTGACTTCAACAGAGCATTAAGGGTGGAAGTATCAAGGCTAGGAAGTGTTATGGGAACTCCAGGCTATTATCCTGAAAGAAAAGACTGGAGAGATGGAGATTATTAATGGGATGTGTGGGTTTAGCAGCAATAATAATAGAGTGCGATATGCCTCGCAACGATTACTACTCTACAAGGTGTGAGAAGGATGCTAAACAAAGAATAAAGCAATTTATTGAAAGAACAAGATATCTCAATCAATGAAATAAATGGCAGAGTCAATAATAATAAAACCAAACTCAAGATCAGACATATCAATAGAGCAGATAGAATTGTAAGAAAGTAAGATAAACTTCAGACCTCTACCACATGATCCTAAAGTGCATTTTGAGTGATTAAATTAAATACATTTACTATAAATTTCACATTAAAACCTATTAATAACCCAACCCCTAACAAATTCCCTACAAATCAAAGCACTTATAAACCTCATTAAGGGGTTTTGGGGTTTTGATTGCCTTTAAGTATTCTTCCAACTAAGCATCCGATTTGGCTTAGACAAGAGAGCATATTTACACATGGTAATAAACAACCTCAATGGGGACATCTCTAATAATTCCTAAACCAGAGTCGTGCTTCAGTTACTATATGAAAGGTCTGCTAAGTATTCTTAGGCTGTTAGGTAAGAGATGCACCATTTGACTGTCTACTTTCAACATTGAAAGCAGAGACTGCATCAACGGAATAATTTCACTATTAACAGCATCTAGTAGTTGCAGGTCGTCTGTCAACGATGAGAGCTCTGAGACATCATTAATAAAGATAAAAGAGGCAAGGCCTAGGCACAACTCTGGATCTGGTTTGCTTGTTAAAAGCTGCATGGCTGATCTCAAAAGTTCAATGTCAAAATCTATAGTCTCATATCCGTAGAAGAGCAATGAATTCAGGAAGATCCTTGTCCTTATCTGTATTGGTGGTTTGAGGTTGATATGAAGTTCTTGTAATATCCGGAACAATCCTTTAGTTGAGGACTATGTGCTTGTGTGTCTGAGCTTTTAAAGAAAGTCAATCAAACTTGCACTGTTCCTCGAGTATATTTGCTCTAAGAAGCTGTACCTGTCCTCTGCCTTTAACATTATGAACTCTCGGAGATAAGCCTGAGTTATTTAATTCTGAAGCTATTAACCCAGGTTTATCTTCTTTTCTTCTTGGACCTAGAGTTAACTTTGAGATTTACATGGTATGTCTGGTTAATCAAACTCGACTCGAAAAGTTTCATTAAATTGAAGCAGGTAATCATCTCTATGAGCATCAACAACACTCTTTGCCTTCTCCGTTTTTGAAGACTGTGAGATCTTTTTGTTCAAGATGAACTTGTTTATGAATCGATGCAAGTCTGTTGATCCCTTAAGAGGTTTGAACTCCTCCATCTCCAGGATTTTTTTTATATCATAATTATGTTGAGGGAGGACTCGCTTCGCTTGATCAATCAAATGGGGATATTAGGCGCCATGGTATATTGACGTCCTACCCTTGTTGTTAGGTATGTTAGGCGACGACGCTTCATTCACATCGAAAGCATGCTCTGATTTAGATCCATCCTAGTCATGCACTTCCAAGGTCTCAAATACCTGAGTCTTAGAGTCTTGAGAGGCTCTATGAGATGGGCAAGTATATTGCTCTTGTAATATACTTTAAGATTTTGCTTCAGAAATTTAAATTTTGCCGCTCTTTAATTGCATTCTTAATTTTATTAAGACTTTTGAATCGCTCTTAATTAATCTTAATGCATTCTTAATTAAAATTAAGCGTCTTAAATGATTCTTAATTGCCAAAAACCCCTACTTTTCGTCTCATTCGGCTTGCAGAAGCATATCGCACTGCATAGTCAAAGAAAGTCTGGCACCCATAGGCAAGCTTAAGGATCAACCCTCATCGTGGTTAGAGTGAGGGTCTTGTGCAAACTTTCGCTTGGCTGGGATAAGCCCTGAATGGGCCCGTAATATAGCAAGATTTTTCGAGGATGGTCTTAAATAATTATAAACTAGAAATCCGGAAGTTTGGATGTCAAAATCAATCTAGAACTTCAACTAAGGGAGAAAGAATTCAAGAGGTGCAAAAAATAGTGCGACATTAGTTGGATGAAAAAAAAAAATTTCGATCTTGGCATCCATGGCTCATCGCCCAATTAAGACGATTTAAGACAGATGTCGGAGGTAATTCTTAAAAAGCACGATAAAGGGATTTAAATTTTGTCAGACTAAAACTTTTCAACATCGGAGATGTTTAGTGATGATTTAGGAAATTTAACCCTCGGTTCTATTTGTTTTCACAAGTTGACATGGTGCCGATCGAACTTAAACAATAGCTGTTATGGCCTTTCTTCATTTAAGAATATTCAAACTAGCAATTAAGACCTTTTGTATTTAAACTTAATTCATAAATGCATTTTAATCATCCTCTAAATTTCACATTTCTTACCTTATTAACTTTTAGTTCTTCATTGTCATTATTATCATCTCCTTCTGACTCTGAAGGCTAGTAAACTTAGGAAAAAAAAACATTTTAGTAATTAAAATCTAATTTATTTATAAAATTTAGTTCTGCTACTACTTCTTAGCTTTCTTTTGCTTCTTTCTCTCTTTTTTAGCTTATGATGGTTGTTACAAACTATTCTAGTTATTAACAAACTAGTTATAAGACTGTAATGCCTCTAATTCTTAAAACTGATAGTTGTCTACGCCATTTCCACTGTTAAATAAGTTTTCAGTTCGTCTTGCATAAACAAGCATATATAAATCAACCAATATTACCAAAAGGATTTTTGGACAATTTTGCTATGCTGATATACAATCTAATTTTTATAATTAAATTGTTGGGATTGACTAGAACTTCTACCCGATTTATTTATCAGCATAATTTTGGTTTCTCATCTGTATAATCTTGAAAACTTTATCCTAATTCTTAGTTTCTTAATTTTGCTTTTAAATATCTTCATTTTGCCCATTAACTCCACTTTTATCGCTATTTTGCTTGGAATGTTTTGATTTTAGCGAACTTTTGTTGTCACGAACGTGAGTCACTGAATCGTCTACTTATATCGGGGATGATATGTCTCTAATAATTATTTATAAAATTTACAAATTAATGTTAAGTGCACTTATTTTTTATGTGAATTTGACTATATAAAATAGATTTAATATCCAAAGACAGACTTATCGATGGTATTTTAAGGATTGAATATGAAATTGTTCTAATAGTTAGTTTGAACATTTACACTTTCCAAATTATTATTATGTCGAAACTTATCTCTTTTATTTTTACTGGACCTTTCTTTTTCTCTTGTTTTGCTTCTCTCTGCTTTCTTGGTGTGGGAGATTTCCTATAATTTTAATCAATATTTATAATATTTGTATTATAAATATCTAAAAAATGACATGGAAAAGTAAATAAATATAAATTCATCGAAATCAAAGTTTTCTCTACGATTACATTTTGTTGGTCTTGTATGAGAAGTCTCCATCAAATAAAAATATTAATATTTAACGATTTTGGTATTAAAATTTAATTTATTTCTGGAGATTATATTTCAAAATTTAAGTGAATTATTAAATTCACAATTCCCATATTTCCTTACATTATTGATTAAATTGAAAATATACTTATTTATATTATAATTATCAAATGAGTGTGACTTTCATTCATGTTATTTTAAGTTGTATTCCCCATTTTAGTATAATCATTATAAGGCTCCTTAACACCTAACTTTGGCTTCTTAGTTTTTTTTGTTTTTTCTAGATTATTTCTTTCTGTCTTTAGTCTTAGCACCAACATAAAATATTAGTGGTTAAAATGATTAATAAAAAATTTTATTTACTAAATAAAAATAAAAACCATACTAAGGTTAATCCTCTTCATTTTGTTTTCTTTCTAATATTTTAATGGTAGTTTTTCTTATAATTGAAGCCAAAACTTTAGATTTTCCTATTGAATCGTTGTTGTGTTTAGTAATTAATCCATCTTGAATCATATATAATTAATGACTTATGATTTGTGAAACCATTTCATTTAATAAAATTACCTTTTTTTTTATGTTGAAATCAACAAAATATAATCATTGTCTAATTCTTAGTATAGAATGAAGGAGCTTCATCTTCAAATTCATGATGGATATTTCTAGCACTGTCCTCCTTTCCCAAGCCAAATAAAGAATTAGCAAGGTCATACTTAACCTTTTTATTTATTTTCTCTTAGGTAAAAAACAAAAAACTCGTTTTCTCAAGAAATCAGCAACTAAGTCATATTGCCTTGTGAACATCAATTTTATCCAAGATATCCAGAAATAGGCATTTAGTATGATAATTAAAGCGACAAACTATATAAATATTTAAGAGTGTATAGATAAGAACAGATTTATTTCATTATTTAAACAAAATTTGGAAAACAAAGATAAAAGCCATTTCAAACGGGAATTCATCATTAATAAAGAAAAGACCTCCATAAAACGTAATAAACTAAAAATAAGTTAATTAAAAAAACTTAGAAATTTCTTACAGCAGCAATATTAGCTTTAAACTCTAAGTAATTCAACTGCTTTGATTAGTAAGGTTTGATCTTCTGAAGCTGTTCGATGTATATGATCAGAATGATAAATCCAAGCACAGCCTATTTATACATTAAATTATTTCAAACACTAATCTTACTCTATACAGTGGTTTGAAGCTCATAAATAATACATTAATACTTATCATTGCAACTTTTCTGAAATAAAAACTCCATTAATCAATTAAGAAGCGAAGATTTGAGTAAATGATAATTAGATTAAAAATTAACTATTTATTGGCTAAAATTTAATATAAAAAATTAGCCTAAAATCTAATTTACACACTCTGACTGGATTACTTAATAAGGAAAATTAATCGAGCGATTGTTTTAATTATTAGTCCAAACATTAAAATTGTATGTTAATAATAATTTATTCTGAATTTAATTGTTCTTAACTCCAATCCACGCTTCTTAATTGATCTATGGGGTTTTATCAATATCTCCCAATAAAAGGCTTCCTCAACCAGTCCTACATACATTAAACCATATCTCTCTATATTTCTAGCCTCTCCTAATTGAGACCTTCCCTTGTACATAGCGACCATTGCAGTTGCTGGTAATCCAAAGATCCAAATTAAAAGTATGGGAATACCTGATGCTTTAGCGTAAATAGCGTGATCTCCAGTCCAGCATTAAATGCTGTTGTCTATAACCAAGTATTCCTTTCCATCATTCAATTTATAAGAACTTAAATTGCAAATTTTTATTTGGTTAATAAATATAAAAACTGATTGAAAATGTCTTTGCAATTAAACAGTTAGAAAGTCAATGAAGTAATTGGATTAATTGCCACAAAAATGAATATAGTAATGCTGACTATCATGTTATTGAAGTAACTATCAGTTCTTTTTATTTTACCGTAGATGTATGTTCACCCCGAGGTACCCCCCCCACTCCCCCCACCCCCTAAACGAGGACCCCCCCCCACTCACCCCCCCACCTCAAAAATGAAGTCCCCCAAGAATACCCCACTTTATATGAAAAATCATATTCCCAAGGACTGAATCGACTTCCTTCATGACATCTCACTTTCACAACGATATTTATATATAAAATTACATAAATTTTTCAAAATTTTTTATTTTCATTTTAATTGTTATTTTGATGTTATTTTAAAATTATGACAACTCGCACTATGTCCGTCCACTATTTCAGACTATTTGAGAGATATACTCCCATAAGAAAATATATTTAAATTGAGACAATATTATCTAATAACAACATAAAACTTCTTGCAGATTTTATTATACATAAAAAAATTACAAAAATCTTTTTCAAACTAAATCATCTCCATTCGATTATTAAATAATAAATTACATAAGTAATTTTTTTAAAAAAAAATATTTACTTTCTAGATTAATAATTTTAAATCATAAAATATAAATTAATAAGATTTTTAATACAAATATTGATATTAATTTTATTTCGAATTGTTAAATCTCAAACAAAAATTAATATCAATATTTGTATTAAAAATCTTATTAATTTATATTTTATGATTTAAAATTATTAATCTAGAAAGTAAATATTTTTTTTTAAAAAAATTACTTATGTAATTTATTATTTAATAATCGAATGGAGATGATTTAGTTTGAAAAAGATTTTTGTAATTTTTTTATGTATAATAAAATCTGCAAGAAGTTTTATGTTGTTATTAGATAATATTGTCTCAATTTAAATATATTTTCTTATGGGAGTATATCTCTCAAATAGTCTGAAATAGTGGACGGACATAGTGCGAGTTGTCATAATTTTAAAATAACATCAAAATAACAATTAAAATGAAAATAAAAAATTTTGAAAAATTTATGTAATTTTATATATAAATATCGTTGTGAAAGTGAGATGTCATGAAGGAAGTCGATTCAGTCCTTGGGAATATGATTTTTCATATAAAGTGGGGTATTCTTGGGGGACTTCATTTTTGAGGTGGGGGGAGTGGTGGGGGGAGGTACCTCGGTTTAGGGACTGGGAGGAGTGGGGGGGGTACCTCGGGGTGAACAGATGTACCAAGCTACTATGATAAGACCAATAACACATAATGGTAGGATGGTAGTAATTATCATTTTGACAAATAATGGATGCATGTTATTGTAGGAATAAATTCTAAATTGGGAAAAATAATTGAGTTTTATACTGATTTTAAATAATTATAGTTGTAGTTATAGATGGATTAATTTACTATTTTACAAGGGTTAAAATCTGACTGAACTTTATATCAGGCAGTATCATTTTATCGCATTCTTAAATTAATTTACTCTCTTTAAATGAACTTCTCTATAAATTTTCGCATAGTAAAGTCAAATTAAATGAGTAAAGGATGAGATAATTGTGTCGATAATAAAAGTCGAGCAAAATTTCTTTTTCAATTTATATGATCTTAAGATTATCTAAATTGGTCTTCTTTTGATCTTTTTATTTAGTTTAAATAAGTTTGAATTTTCACCCATTTTAAATTTATTTATACAATATCTACTGTATCTCTTATAAAGCAATCTTGAGAAATAATTAACTCTGAAGTCTTTGCAATAAAGGAAATTGATTCTAAAAATTTCTTCATGTTGTCTTCCCAAGATAAATCAAAGACTGGGCAAGTGTCAAAATTTAGAAATAGTTTGTTAAAATTCTCATGTAAATAGTTATCACTTTTTATTTACCAATAGTTTTTAAATTAACAACAATGAGGATTAAGAAATAAATAACAATAATAGCTGACACTCCTTCAAGTCTAAGTGAGTTAATATTATATTCTATGCATTTCTCACAATTATTTGTCTCTTTTCTAGAGTACCAATTATCTTTGAATTTAACACAGGATTAGCACAAATTTCCTCCATATCCCTAAGAGCAATTTGTTTAGTAGCTAGAGAGACAAGAGTCTGAGTTTTGACATTAATAAACAGAAGTACTGTTAACATCACTTCTCCAAAATCCTTTATCTACAATGATTTGAAAACCATTTCTGCAGGCTGCATTTTAAGGAAATTCATAGCATTTTCGTTAGTTTTAATATAGCGAATAGAACCCTTCGGCACACTATACACATTTGAAATCTTTGGTTTAATATTCGCCTCTTTCACAAAGTCTTTAGTCTAAACTCCATAAGCATCACGAATTTTAGTCTAATTAATTGAATCAGACTAAATTCTCAAAATCACTTGACTGCCAGGCTTTGCAATGATTATCATCATTAAAAGTAAACTTTCCTTGTTAAGCTAAAACTGTTCTTGATTTAAGCAAACTGACATTATTTGGATCAAAAGCTATCAAAGAAGCTTCACTTGAGCTGTCTGCGATTAGATTCATGTTGTCGATATCTACCAAAAAGAAACTAAATCCTTAAGTAATCAAATTTAATTAAAGTTTTTAATAAATATACACTCACTTGATAATCTTAAATTTTATATACTATTGCATTAGATAACCCCAAATCAGCAACTATTTAATTACTTTTTTAAAAAAAATTAAGTTAATTTTAAGGTTAACTTTTAATGCATACTTATTTGAAATTATATAAATAACTTCATCATCTGTAAGCCTTGTTATCTGTTGAGTATTCAAATTCCTCTTATTTTCACTAATATTATCAGCAAATTCAAGCTTCACTGGTAAAGCTGCAACATTGAATCCATATTATGCAGAGTTATTAGTAAAAGTATTATTCTTTCCATCTATAATTGGTGAATAATAAGTATATTAGATGGCACCTCCATTCATAGCAGCAGTGTTGTTTTAGAATAGAGAGTTTTAAATCTAATAGTTGAATATTCTTTAGTAGTTTATATTTCACAGTCCAAAAGTAGAGCTCCTGCAGATCCAGCTAATGCAACATTTGATTCAAAAGTTACGTTTTCAATCATGATTAAATAATAACATGAAAAATCTATTCTTGATTTATATCATGACATCATTATTTACACTGACAACAGCACCCCCTGAAGTTCTAGCATAATTCCATGAGAAATTGCTATTTTAAATTATAAGAATACTTTTGTAAAATGATGTTTGTTAACCCTTGCTATTTATAACAGGATAAGTAAAATTTGATTTTATTCGAGTTACTTTGGTATTATTAATTGTAAGATTCGAAGACGCACTTGCAAAGATTAGAGCGCTTTCTATAATGATTAGCGATTCACTTGTTATTAGCCTTGTGTAATTTTAAACTGTAATGTTATCAAATTTTGAGTTTCCATTTGTAGTCTAGAATAGAGCTTTGTCAAAGTTACTGATATTCATATTTGTAAAGCTGCAATTATTTAAATATTAAAAGAGAGTATATAATTAAAATTAGTTAATTGCTAGTGTCTAGCTTATAGATAGGACTTATGTATCTTTAAGAGATATTAAAAATTTGCACATTAGATTTATTGACAACTGAATTATCAATCGCAAACATACTCTTAGAAGAGCCGTCATTTTATATATGAGTGAATGTTAAATTTTATTGATCTAGCTAAGATTCAGTTGCATAAAATAGCAGTCCTTTAATGTTTTTCAAGCGAAGGTCTTATGCTGTGAATTTTGAAAGACTTTCAATATTAAATAGATATTGACCAATTTCATTTTTAGTGTAAGTAATGTTTTGAATAGTGTCATTTCTCATATATATTTGGGAGAATACACTCTATATCATCCTGTCCTTAGTTATAACATCCTAAATATTTGTATTTTCAACTTAGAGAACTGATTCTGTAGAGGCAGGAATTAAATTATCGTTCTAAGCTATTAATGAGTTATTAATTAAGAATTTTGAGTTTATAGCTAGAAAGGCACTATCAGTTTTTTCTGTCGAACTTTTGAATACTTTGTCACAGATTGTTTTTGTGTCATAATTTATAAAATTAATAATAAAACAAAGTGTAGTCAAAAAGTTCTTGCTTAAAATGCTTATAGTTTGTAGTTATTTTTAAGAACTGATAAATCTTTAGCAATTAAAGGATTATTTTGATCATTTTCTTGAATTATGATCTCCGAAAATTCAGAATAAAAAGCAGAGTTAATTGTAAACAATAAACAAGCATTTAAAAGCTTGATTTTTTGCAATCGTAGAATTCTATGAAATTTTCAATATTCCATCATTATTAACACAAGCTACACCGCCTGTGATTGCAAAATTTTGCTGAACGATTGAATGTTAGACTTCTATTAGAGATTAATACGAGGCATATAATACTTTTAAAATACAAAGAAAAAAAAAGCCTTTAGTTAATTATAAAACACTCCACCGTTAATTGCATAGTTTCTAACAAAAGAACAATTGACAAATAAAGCATAAGCTTCTTAAAAATCATCAAAGATCACTGATCCTCTGCCAAATGAGTAATTTTTTGTAAAATTAGAATTAGTAACTTTAAATTATGAATTAGTCTTGATCCAAAGTGTGCCATCATTAAGTCCATTATTTTATGTGAAAGTAACATTGTCAATTTCGAAGCTTAGTATGTTTGATTTTGTTAAAAGAGCAGGTTTAAGAAGTAGAATATGACCTTTATTTTAGCTTACAGTTGAATTTGCAAGTCCAATACTTTTCACATTAGACCCGATATAGAATACTTGACCAATCGACAGTTTATTTTGAACAATCTCAAAATTGGAAAAGTTCAATATCATCAAGCTGTTTTGAATCCTCTCAATAGATATTAAACTGTCCTTTTTTAATAATGAATTATTAGATAGCTTTACATTTAAATTTAATATACATTTTACAAATGGAAAATTGACTATAATTTATTGATGATTAACTGCGATTTAGAAAGGGAATTTTGAAGATCCATTCACTAGGTTTAATTTTTAAAGTTGTGTTCATGAACATTCTGAGTTAATATTATATAAAAATTAATTAAAATTTAGAGATAATAAAGTTGGCAAATGAGATATTTCTGAAAGAGTGGTGACTGATATTATCAACCATTTGAAGCATTGGAAGGGTTATTATGAATCTTTACTTCTCTGAGTATTAAAAATAATGCTATTATATTTATAAATTTATTTCCTTGTTCCATCAATCGAGATATTCCTCACTCTCAGTTTTTAAATATAGTTTAGGATAAATAAGTCTCCATTTTTCAAGCTGTTATTGCATTTATAATATCGTTTAATATACTAATCATTAAATCCTTACATTTATTTCTTAGCAATATTAACAAGGTTTACATTTGAAAAATTTGCACCAATTGCTTAATCCAGCTATATAATAGATCCAAAGTTAAAGTCGCTGTTTTGTTCATTTAATCCATATATATTTATGCTTTTTAACACTTTTTTAATAGCCTAAAAATAGATGTTCCAGAGGTAGTTCTAGCAGGATTTAAGAAGCTCTTAATCGTTATATTTGTAATATTTATGTAGTTTGCTGACTAAATTTGATATAGATCATCGAATGTGCAGCCTTGAATTTTCAAGGGTGATATAAATTAATATTAACTTTTATAGAGCTTAGATATTATTTTTATCTACTATTGAATTGTCTCATTGGTTATTGTGACATTTGAAGTAACTCCCTAAACAATCATAAATCTGCTGCCTAACTATGTCGTGGTGTTTACAAATGAATTGTTTGCTATTGTAATCTAGGTAGGCAATGTCATTTAAATAGTAATATACTAAGAGTTCACTATAAAACAACATCATATTTTTATTCATATATCTTACATTCAGAGTTTAAAAAAGGTGTTGTTTATTGAAATTTAATAATATATATGTTCTAAATAGTGGAATCTATTGAGTAAATGTAATATTATAAAATATATTATTGTTTGTGATCGAAATCGCTCTATTGGCTTTCACTAGAATTATGTTAATCCACATACCTGCTATATTACTATCCTTTAAGTTCATAAATATGTTATAATGAGGTTTATAAGTGCTTTGATTTATAGGGAATTTGTTAGGGATTGGGGTTATTAATTAAATGCGAGACTAAAATAGCAAGCTTTTAGGGTCTATTTATGATGAAGAGTATATAGATTAGGTTTAGTGTTTAAACTACACTATGGATGTGATATATAAAGTGAATAAATCAAACCAGTACTAAACTATAAGTCTATTGCGCTACTCTTAAAGCGAAGTCCGTCAACTGTTCACTCCCACTGTATTTTAGCAATATAATTAAAGCAATAGTAGCTGAATTCTAAGCCTAAGAGGTAGTCAAAGTTTCTATAGAAGCATATTGACTATCTTATTAATGAAAAAACTTTGAAGTATTGGGCTCACTTCTCTTTAGACCAACGAGCTAATATGTTTCATCGCCAATTCCCTGAGTTGAAGATCTCTGCTTAGTCTATAGCCAACATCTATAAACGAAATGGTATCTCTTACAAAGGTGTGAATCGTATCAAGAGAGTGATTGATTTCACTCTGCCATTTTACAACAACAACTTAAATTATATTTATAATTAAATGCAGAGAGCCTAATAGAATAATATTAAGTTTATGCATGCTGACGAGGCTGTGTTTACCTTCAACACTTTCATCTAGAAGTCTTGGTATAAGAGGCATAGTAATATAGAAGTATATGACTAGAAAGTCAAGGTATAAACAATGGCAATTCTTGGAGGAATTAGTGAGGATACTGGTTTAGAAACTTATGTTATTCATCCTTGCTCTATTAAGACAGAGGAGTATATAAAATTTTTGGAACAGGTGAGAGAGAAGTACCTGAATAAGAGATTATACTGTTTGTTGATAATCTTTCTGTTCATAAGACTAAAGAAACAAGGAAGAGTTATCAACAACTTAGAATAACGCCAATGTTCAACGTACCTTACAGTCCATAGTTTAATGGAATTGAGTTCTACTGGGGTATATTAAAAGGTCATTTAGCTAAAATAGCATAATTATAGGTGAGTAATTTTAATTAATCAACTTTGCACATGTTTGAATTTAATATTAAATAAATATATATTTTTAGGTACTCTACTGCTAATTTTTATGCATAAACCTGTTTTGCGGTAGAGTACCTTAATTATATTAATTAAATTAAATAAATAAATATAAATATTGCATCACTTTTTACAGAAAATGCATTTAATTAAAATGTAATATAAAACAAAAAATTAAAATTAAAAAATTCTATATTAAAAATTAAGTTTGTTTAAATCATTTTACCTTTAACAGTATCAGGTTACTAAATTTAAAACTTATTAATATAATTATATTTTAGCGTGCATTTTCTGTAAAAAGTGATGCAATATTTATATTTATTTATTTAATTTAATTAATATAATTAAGGTACTCTACCGCAAAACAGGTTTATACATAAAAATCTGCGGTAGAGTACCTCAAATTATATATTTATTTTAATATTAAATTCAAACATGTGCAAAGTTGATTAATTAAAATTACTCACCTATAATTCTGTTATTTTAGCTAAATTACAAGAAACTGCTGCTATACCACTTGATGCATGACCTACCTATAGATACAGTCGATTTTATAAAAAGTTCAGCTAAGAGAGTTGATAATTAGTTGGCATAAAAATGTGCTAAAGAAGGGAGAGTGAATGTATATAAATAAGTTTTGTAGTTAAGTTAATGAATATATAAGTTACATTTAAAATCCTTTAGAGGGAGCTGGTTTCTCTTTCTTTTCTTCCTCTTAAAGCTTGCTTGAGCCTATGTTTCTTTTCTCGCTGCAAGCTCCAGCATCTATGTTCATTGACTCTGGAGGCTAAATATTTGAATAAAGTCTCTTGCTAACTTCATACTTTGTCTGCTACTTTCGCTCTCTGTGAAGCTTGCTCTATTCCTTCATCAAGAAGATGCCAGTTCCAGATTTTTCTAAAGAGTTAAGCCACAAATCTTACTTGAAATATAAGGGTGCTTCTGCAGCTCTGATAGCCAGCTCTCACTTATCTTGATCCCTTGTTTGTCCTTATCTTCTGAAGAGATGCTGTACCTTTTCTTATGAGATTCTTGAATAATTTCTTTCAAGTAATCACCTTTGATAGTTGCAAGTATGCCAAAGAAATAGTTTCTTTCAGCAGTTTATTTGACAACTGCTTCTTAGTAAGCAGGTACTGCGAAACCTCTGGGTCATTCATAGCATCATCGTATAAGTTATTCACTGAGATTTCTGGATAGTTTGGAATCTCTGCAAGCTTTACATCTTAAGTTTTCAATGCTTTCTTTTCTTCGCAGAGTCTCGCTCTTAGAAATGAAATTTTAGTACCTCCTATCGTTGGCAGGAACAAACCAACTACATAATAAAGATGAGTTACTATGAGTTCATTACTTTGCTGCACCAGGTAGCGATGCAAATCCTCTTTGCTTCTAAATCTTTGAATCAATTCTTGTGCTTGCACTCTTTTCATTGCATCATTCATTGACTCCATCTTGTTTACAGATCTAAGAAATGATATTCAAATTTAAGTTTATTGATTTCAATTATATACCTCTGTAAAACTTACTATTAAATATGGGCATCCTATAGGAGGTCAACCTCTAAGTAGGATATGGAGAAGGTTTTGAGAACTGGTTTCAAACTTGAGAGATTTATATCAATTTCTACTGTTATAGTTCCATATTTTTAAATTTAAATTGGTACGTACTTAATTAGGAGCAGCTCCTAAAATGCTAGTACATAATCAAAACCCCAAAACCCCTTAGTGAGGTTTATAAGTGCTTTGATTTGTAGGGTATAGTTGGGGCCATATTGGGGTCAGTAGAGAAATTAGGCCAAATTGCAAAATGAGAAATAGAAATTAGCGAAATTTTGGGTCTATTTATGATGAGTATTATTTAGATTTACTGCTTAAACTTAGGTATGGTACGAGTATTAATATAGATTTAGCCAAACCTGTACTAAATTATGCAGCTATAGCAAAGTTATTACGCAAGAGTGCCTCAACTGTTAGGTATCACTGCTTGCTAGCTGTTTAGCATTATAACTCTGGTTCTTGAACGCACCCTTAAAGAAAATAAAAGTTCTCTCAGGCTCATATTGACTTCCTCTGCGATTCGAAGACTTTGAAGTATTGGGCACACTTTCCACTAGACCAGCGAGCTGTGATGTTTCATCGCAAGTTTCCTGACATGCGTATCTCTCCTTAGACTATAACCAATATATATAAAAGAAATGGTATTACTTTAAACTGTCAACAGAGTGAAGAGAGTGATTGATTTTACAGTGCCATTTTATAGTAATAATTTAAACTATTATGATTAAATGCATAGAGCTATTTCTAATAACATCAAGTTCATACACGCTGATGAAGCTGTGTTTACCTTCAACACCTTTATTAATAAGTCTTGGTATAAGAAGTACGATAATATAGAAGTCTACGATTAGAAATTAAAGGTTGTAACTCATGCAATTTTAGCAGGTATTAGTGAAGACTCTGGCTTAGAAAGTTATATTATTCATCCTCCCTCTATTAAGCGAGAGTAGTATATAGAGTTCCTACATAAGCTGAGAGATAAAGACAACGATTATGAGATCATCCTGTTTGTTGACAACCTCTCAGTTCATAAGACTAAGGAGTCTAAGAAAGCTTATGAAGAGTTAAACTTACTCTTGTATACAAAGTTCCTTACAGCCCTTAATTTAATGGAATTGAATTCTACTGGAGTTAAATAAAGACCCACTACAAGAAACTGCTGCTATATCACCTAATGCATGACTTGCCTATAGATACAGTAGACTTGATTCAGAGTAGCTGCAAGAGAGTAAGCATAGATAAAACAAAAGTTTATGCGAGAGAGGGAAGAATGAATGTTTATAAATAAGTTTTAGATTTAAATGAATGAATAAGTTCTCATATTAAATTAACCCAGAAAGGGATTTGGTTTCTCTTTCTTCTCCTCTTCTTATGGCTTGCTTGGGCCCATATTTCTTCTCTTTGTGCCGCTCCTGCATCTATGTTCATTTCATCTGGCTTTTAAACATCTTTATAAAGTCTCTTGCTCACTTCATGAATGGTCTAAGACTTTCTCTCTCTGTGAACCTTTGCATGTTCTTTCATTAGAAATATACCAGTTCCAGGTTTCCCTAAAGAGTTATAAATTAAAGCTTACTAGAAAGGAATGGATGCTTCTTAAGCTCTGCGAGCCAGGTCTAGCTTATAAGTATGCCTTGCTTCTTTTAATCTTCAGGAGAAATTGAATAGCGTTTCTTGTGAGCTTCTTCAATGATTTCTCTGAGGTAACTCTCTCTTAAAGTGCGAAGAACACCAAAGAAGAAGCTCCTTTCTGGAAGCTTGTTAGACAGTTATTTCTTGGTAGGAAGGTAAACTACCAACTCTTCATCTTACATCGCATCCTCGTAAAAATTAGTGACTGAAATCTCTGGGTAGTTTGGTATTTCTATCAACTTAATTTCATTGTTTTTGAAGGCTTTCTTCTCATCACAGAGTATCGCTTTTAAGAATGAAATTTTGGTACCTTCCATCGTTGGAAGGAATAAACCCACTATAGTTTATGATTAAGTATCTGTCACATGCTTACCATGCTAAGTGAGGTATCGATAGAGATCTCCCTTGCTTCTAAATCTTGAGATCATTTCTTAAGCTTCAACCCTCTTCATTGCAGTACTTATAGATTCCATTCTTGTTCCTTCTCTTGTTATTGAATTTCAAATTTTAATATATAGAGTTCTGGATCCTACTGTTAAAAATATTAATATTAAATATGGGCATCTTATAGGAGGTCAACCTGGTAAGGATACGTGGAGAAAGCTGGTAGAAGCTGGAACAAACTTCAGAGATGGAGCTCCATTTTTATCAATTTAGTTCCATTAAATTAGTACTAAATTTGTTTAAATTTAATTAGTAATGGTACTAATTCCGTTTAATTTTAATTGGCACCAATTTAATAGTACCAAAACTTAATTAGTACCTAGTTTTAAACTAATGAGGTTTTAATGGAAAAGTTCCAAAATGGTTCAAAACCTAATTGGTACCAGTATCAACCTGAATATTATCTAAGTTGGTACCAAAATTAAAAATATTAAGCATGAAATTAGAAAATTGTAGTTATAAACTAAGCATAAATATAATCTCTAATACTTCAAAATCTACCATTATTGTTGCAATGTTAACTCCTGTACAGAGGAACTATAGCTAGAGAGTTTATTAGAGCTTTATAATAGAAATTTAAATTTGAATTTAAACATGGCGGCTAACTTTAATCGAAAAGCAGTTTCTCTTAGCAGTGATAATCATATCTAAACTTTGGCTCAACTAAAAAGCCAGAAGTTATTTATGTTGAGAGAGAAGTAGAGCTAAGAGCTCTTGAGTTTGAAGCAGAGGTCTTCAAAATAGAAGTATAGAACTTAAAGGAGAGAGCAGAGATAGTACTTTAAACATAAATTGAATATGTTGAAGACCTAAAAGAACAGCTCCCTATTGAAAAGATAAAAAAATTTTAATGTGAAGACTGCTAGAATTTTTTCTCAACTGAACAAAGCTTGAAGAGACACCTTAAAAAGGTGCACTCTGGCAAAGCCAAGATATATTTCAAGCCTGAAAAAGTGGATGGAAGGTACTAGTGTACAACTTGTATGAAGTCTTATACTCACTCTGCAAAAGTTAAGAAGCACATGCAAAAGCATCACCTCAGTGAGTTCTTGATTTAAGATAAAGAGACATAAAAACTTGTGCCAGCTAAAAGAAAATCAAATACTATCGAGTCTTAAAGAGAGTTACAGGAAAAACTCAAGAGACAGAAAAGATAATAATCGATGAACTAACCTGCAGGCAATACAATTCTAGCCTGCTTCCAAGCAAAAGCAATGAATATTCCTGCATTGAATGCAATTAATCTAAG
>ARYC01018178.1:0-31610 GCA_000711775.1 Oxytricha trifallax
CTCTCTTTTAAGCAAACCTACTACAGATTCTACAGCGAACTTAGATTCCTTGATGAGCAGCATTTGTAAATAAATCTCAGCAACGAGTATGCTATTACCAATAAAGCCAAGGATCTGGGATTCAAGAATGTAATTAATCTTGAGCACCTAGTAAAGGGGGAAGATCATATTGGATTAGCCTACTAAGTCTTCGTCTACAACTATCATGATTTTCTGAGATACAATTTCCGCTCAAGAAAAGTTAAGCAGTTATGCCTCGGGATCTTAGATGGTTTAAGTGAGCTTCACAGTCTAGGATTCACTCATAGAATTTTAAATCCTAAGAATCTTTTCATAGATATAGATGTTCTTGAAATCAGGATTTTTAACTTTGAAAAAGCAATATTGCATTCTAATATAAGCTACTTCAACTTTACAGAAGACATTCCATTCATGCCTCTTCAAGGATAGTATACAGAAGGAGATCCCTTAATCGATCTCTATGCTTGTGCATGCATAATCATTTACACTTACATATGCAAAGACTTTTTCGTGAGCGTTGAATCCCAAGAGAAGCTGATCGTTCATTCTAAGAAAATCAAAGATGATCCAAAATCCTCAAGAGCTCAAATTTAGATCAATGATTCTTTCATTCTTGAGAATGATCAGAGTCTTTGGATGAATCTTGAAAGTCTAATTGAGCAGACTTTAGAAATTGACTTCAGATCCTTTAAGCTTCAGTGATCCTAGAGCTGAAATCTGAAAAGAAATCTCTTAACTCTCAAGATATAAGCATAATCTTAAACTCAAGGATTAGCCTAACTTTTAATTGAAGTAATACATTAAACAGCTCCATAAACTGATTCTCAAATCATGACAATAATGACTTCCCCAATTTCATTCCCTATTTATCTTCTTAACGATGTGTTCTTATCAAATTATCAAACCCCAAAAGCCCTTTCTATAGTTCATAAATTGTCCTTACAGGACATTTACAGGACATTTGAGAGGACTATTATAAATCTTAAACTCATTTATTCTTAAACTTATATAAAATCTCTAAAACTTTAGAGATCATAATCCCTTGTTTAATAATTCCTTATTGCATAATAATCTTTTAGTATATTTTAAAATTAAATTCTTAAATCATCTCTAAAATAAGACCAGATATTTTGATTTATAAATTAATTCCAATCACTTATAACAAATTCAGACAAATATACTTTGTTTTAAATCTTTATTTTATTCTTAAAATTAATTCTTAATCTAATTAATACAACCACCTTAATTTCAAAAATTTTTTCACCATTGGGATTCTAAATCATTGGGTATATGCAGATCATTACAATTGCTAAAATACTTTTAGTATATCAAAAAAACAAGAAATATTGATCAATAATTTCACATTTAATTTTCTGAAAATAAATCTCTACTTCAATAGATACTTTGTCCCACAATTATGTATTTTATGATTTTGACTTACCAATAAGAGTAGTCAAGGAAAAGAAATAAAATCCGAGGAATAGTAAATTTGAAAATCTCTTATTTCATTAAAGTTAACACATATTGAAAAGACCTAAAACTATTGTCAAGAATACCACTGCCCAATATAAACTCAAATAAATTATCTCACTATCAGCCAAGTTCTATAAATAAGTTTTAATTGTTTAATTTAGGGATTTTAATTTAAAAATTCATGGACTTATCTAAAGTAAAAGAGGATCTAGTAAAACTCTTTTATTTTTGTATAGCAAATAGTTTACATAATATAAATTTAATAAAGCTAAGTTATCATCATCTTCTGTTGATATATGCTTGTCATTAAATCTATTACCTTAGCTAAAATTGTAACATACAAATCAAATTTTTACTTAACATATTATAGTTAAAATTCCAAACTATGCTTGTAATTTCTGGTAGATAGCATATTTTTCAGATTTTTAAGGGAATAATTAGTTAACTAAATGTTTTCAGTCTGTCCACTTAAGTTATTACTATTTTTTGTCAATTTATAATTTATTATTGATAAATTATAAACTTTGCTAAGGAAATTCCATAGCAAAATTTATTAAAAACATAATAAAATTGACATGTTTTTAACTTCAAACTAGGAGATCTTGAAATTATTAAATTTAAAATAGAAATTTGATAAATAATCAAAATTGAATTAGAATAGGTCTTTAATAAAAGAACATAGATTGAATAATGTATAGACTAAAACAATAATAGATGATTAGAGATTAATCGTTAAAACTATTTAATTTTACCAACAAATAAAACAGAGTAGAGGCTCGTATTCATATTATTATTGTAGGAATACATTCGAATTGGTGAAATTAAGTAAAATTAAATATATAATAAATCAAAATAGTGGCAGTTGAAGTTGGCCAATTCGAACGATCTTGGGCTCATTCGATAGAGAATTCAAAATTAGCTGGACTTTACTATTGCCGCTACTATTTTATCGCATCACTGGAGCGAGATAACTCCACTTTAATTGGAGGGCATAATTTAATGAATTTAGAAGCATCCAATTAAAGTCGAGTTAACTCGCTCCAGAAATGAGATAAAATAGTACCGCCAATAGTAAAGTCCAGCTAATTTTGAATTCTCTATAGAATGAGCCAAAGATCGTTCGAATTGGCCAACTTCAACTGCCAATATTTTGATTTATTATATATTTAATTTTAATTAATTTCCCCAATTCGAATGTATTCCTACAATAATTGATTTTATATACCTTGAGCCATTATCGCAAATTGTAAGTAAAAATATAAATCTATTAATTATTTGGTAGTTAAAAGTTCTTGATTGAAGATAAAATATTTTATTTAGTTTTTAAGTAAACTATTATAATAAAGTTCATCACGAAATTGCATAAATGCATTGTTTTAATAACTTTGGATATTTCACAAAAAATTCTCTACAATTTTATGAGACTGCAATATTATTTGTATATTTATCCAATTTTATAATAATTTAAGATTTGATTATGATATAAGGCAATTTCAACTTCCTCGCTATTTGATTAATTGCAATAAAATCTAAATAATCATATAGCAGTAAAATAATTAAAATATTATAAATATTCTTAGATTTATTTATACATTTGAGAAAATGAGTACATTCTAAGGATAAAAAAAGGAAAAAGATCCAGTTAAATTTGTGATGCCTGCCATTCAGCATAATTCGGAAATATTCAACCCACACAAGCGGAAGAGCAAAGTTGAAGAGGCAAATCAACTCAGAGATCTCAAATATCTTTAAATAATAATATGAATTTAGCTATTTCCCTGAATTAGCTTTAGAGAATTTTTGTAAAATTATAAGTTTAACCTAAAGAATTTAAAAATGTTAATAAATATCAATACTTTCAGAAACATGAAGAGGAAAGGAAGCAGTATAGATAGTAAAGGCAGTTCAGTTCAAGAGATACTTAAATAAAATTTTCTAAATACAGGGATTCTGCCTCATTTCTACTATTATACAGAAAGACAATAGGCTAATCTCCATCATAGTAAGATAAATACCAGTAAATTCTCGAGGATGTTATCGAAAATGATATATAACACAAATTTATATAAAGTTTTACATTTAATTGTTAAAATTTACTTTAAATTAAAAATGACAAAGAAAATTAGGTATTAAGTCAAAGTATATTTGAAATAAAGGGCAGTAAGATAAATATTGCTAGATTTTAATTTTGTTAAATAAATTATAATATCTTCTTTTTTTCAGAGTAGGACTTAAATTCATTCTATGATTTAATAGCTCAAAGTATCAAACCGTTAACAATCCAAAAAAGGCAAGTAAGCAAGTGAAATAAAGAGCCAAATCTTAAAATCTTAGTAAAAAATTGAGAGCTGAAAATGACTCAAACAAAATTTCGAATAATAATGTAGTCTCTAATAAAGAACCAAATATAAATAGCGATTTATATCTTAATTACAAAGAGCAATAATTTCAGGAAAACGAAAGAGCTAAAGAGAAAGTTATGACGATTTTTAATCCAATCATTGTTGATTAATTAGCAAAATTATTTTTTATATGTTCTCAATTTTTTATATATAAATATTATTATTCGATTGAAGACATGTTGGGGTAATTCACAAAAGATATTGAAGAGCATGTTTAGTAATTTCTTGTTGATCGTTCTAAAGTAAATTCTCAGAATTTTATAGGAGAGCCTAATTAAGGAATTTCACAAGCAATTGATAAAACTTTCTCAAGAGTAGAAAATGAGAAAAATCTAAGGAAATCTACGATTGTTTAAAATCGATTGAGGAAGAGACTCTAGTCTGCTTATGTTGGTTTATCTAATTCAAAAAGTAAAAAAGAATTATTGAGATTTAAATAAAATATTAATTCAAAAATCTAAATATAAATGTTAAATTTAACTAGATTTTATGGTTTATATCTCAATTTAACAAAATCACTACGTTCATAGCTTATTAAATTTTTTTTGCTGCAGCATAATTGCTATCTTACCTCCTAGTACTTGTTTAAATAAAGCTCAGGACTCCAAAATTCCAAATATAATTAGTAGAAGTCTAAAAAGAATAAGAACCTTGTTCCTTCTGCATTTTAAGATATATTGTTAGTCACAAAAAATGACTAAAGATTAAAAAAAAAGCACCCTTCAAAATCCTTTTAGAATTTAAACTAAATCTCTACAGAAGTATAGTTATTTTACTTTGGAGAGAGATTCTTTAAGAAAGCTTGAGGCGCAGGTGGAGAAAAAGGAAAATTTTAAGTGACAGCGAAAGTAATAATTATTCGCAACTATTATTGATATTTACAAAATAACTAGTTTAAGAGAATTGATAATGATCTTGTATCCCATTATTAATATTTTTATCAAGTGTGACTTAAAATTTTAAAAACAAACAGTAAATTAACAAATAGTTTTTTAGCAATAAACGAAATATAAAATCCTTTTTATTCTAATTATTTCTTAAAAAGTAATGAGCCAGGTTAACAGTTAATCATAGATTTGATAAGGCTTCATAATAGATTGGAAAATAATAAATTCTAAGCATTTGAGAAAAAATTAAAATAAGCAATTATCGATAGTTTAGAGGATAAAGAAAAATTCATTAATATTTGTGTTATAAATGTATTAGTAGGCTACTTAAAAGAAAGCAAAATGTCAATTGAAATTGAATTGGATGATCTTAAATAAATCAAGAATGAAATATAACACTTGAACTAGTTCAGTAAGTAGTATACAACCAAAGTTGAGAAAAAATTAACTGGAGCCACTAATCGATTGGACTAGTTGAAAATTATTCAAGATGAATATATCCAAGAATATTCATATTCATAGATCCCAGGCTCAACTATATATCACAATAATGATCGTAGGACACAAAATATCACTCTCTAAACTTAAATAAGACCAAAATCTTCTATGAATAGGCTTGGAGGTATTAGCGCAGATCCCTAGATCTTCAAAGATAAGGAGTCTAAGAAACTAGAAAGCTTAACCTTCTTAAACAGAATTAAGCTATTGGGATATTCTAGAGACAAAATATTTTGATAGTTGAAAATTAAGAAGATGTTGATTAAAATAACCCTAGAACTTAATCATGCACTTTGAAATAGAGGCAAACAAATAAGCATTTATCAATAAAAGAGCAACTTGAATTTGAAGATATTAAGTTAGAAGACTTTAAAATGAGGGAGGAATTCAAAATGCTAAGAGGTGATCATGGTATCAAAAAAACCATATTAGAATAAAATCTTTAGGAAGACCTTAATAAATTTCATGAATAAATAATGATAAAGAAGAAACCTTAAAAGTTGAACACTCATTCCTATTTCATCTCATCGAAGACTAAAGATGAAATATCAAGAGAAAAAAGGAAGCATCTTATTTAAAAAAATGGTGCTCATAATTAAAATTAGCAGGAAACTATAAAATACGATAAGAGTTGTACATTAGTATCAATACCAGATAGTCCACTCTATTCAAAGATTCACTATTAAAAACTGGAATTTATAAAAGACTTGTAAGATAGGTAAAAAGAAATGTGAGAATAGAGCCTGCTAAAACAACAGAAAAGGAAGCTGGAAGATTCTTAAACCAGTTTGATAATGAAATAGTTACCATATAATACTACGGGATTTCAAACTTATAGTAATAAAAAGCAAAGACCAATACCCAGTATGAGCTATTCAAGTAAGAAGACAACCTGCTAGACTCCACTGACTGCCCAAAGATTTTTTATAAATCAACAAGTCTTGAAAAAGCATAAACAAGATTTGATAAATTAGTCTTACGACTATGCAAAAAAGAGTAGTAAAAATTGTCCAATTTTAAACAAGAGAACTAATTATCGACAATGCATATTCAAAATACTCATTTGATTCAAGGAGGTATAGAAAATAGCACTTTGAATACGACAAGCATGTAATCGTTTAATCAGTATGCTACAGTCAATAAAGAAAGCCCTATATTTAAACTTCAATAAACTCCTCACATTCAACGAAGCACAATTAGAAATCGAATTCTTTGAAACATAAGAGATAGGTACTTTAGCATTAAAAAATAAGTTTTTATTTATTATCTGACAAATATCATGCTAATTTATAAGTTAGGAGTTTAAGCAAATATATATAAACCACAATAAATGCTGAAAATTTTAATTAAATTAAAGACGTTAACTATAAGATTAAAACAGATAGGGAAACAATACAGATGTGACTGGCAATCGAAGTGATGATACTATTTCTCAATTATAAAATTACTAAAACCGTAAAAAGTAAATCAAAATGATTAAAAGAGATGGTAGCTTGTAAAATGATCGTATAGAAGGTTCACTAAAAGATAAGGAAGAACATAATTTTAGCGCAAATAGCGTTAATAGTTTCTAAGACAAAAAGGGTAGTTAAAATAAAAATAAAATGGTCAATATAATTCATGATTTAAAATAAGTTTTGCCTCTATTATTATGCTTAATAATAATCTATGAATTGATTCTAGCAATAAAAGTAGTGTAGGCTTTTTTGAAGATAGTTTCACTATAAGTCCCTATTAAATCGGAATTAAGACTGTAAAAACTGTAAATAATATATATATATATCTATGAAAAATTTAATTTCATTATGAAAAATTACCTACATTTGTAGCCTATTTATTAACACATTAAGAATAAATCATTCGTAGATAAAAATAAAAACTTTAAAATTTTCGAGACTTTCTCTTGAAAATTATTTTCTTCAAATTTTAAATTAAATATGTTTGCGGATTATTATTTAATATTAATCACAATTGATTAGTTTTATTTAAAAGATACTAACTGTCAAATAAATAAGAGAAATTTGAAATTAATTATTCTTTAATAAAATTAAAAATATTTTAATTGCATTTATTTGCCATGTTTATTTGAATAAAAATTCAACTTATATAAATTATTATCAAAAATAAAATAGCGATTATTTTAATTTTATTGCTTCATTAATGGTGCTATTAAGAACTTTAATCCCTTAAAATATTATGATTCCCCTATTAATATAAAGATTTGCAATTATTCCTAAAGTTTAAATCAAGTTTTAAAATGTTTATTTAGTTATTAATTGTTAATATAGCGAAGTTTCAATATATAATACGAAATTAATTGCTTTGATAAAGTTTAATTTAGTTCGCTATATTATGTTTAATAATAGGAATAACTACAGTTATAAAATTTAAAATTCTAAGAAACTTGGACTGGTTCAGAAAAAATATTATCTATCTAAATTTGGGTATATTTATTACTCGAAATTATAGCTAATTCAAAGTTTTTTAAGACGCGACAAATGAGCACTAGCATCAGTAAAACTCAACAAATTTTAAGATTAAAAAAAATATTTATAAATTAGAATAAAATTGTAAATTAACCATATAAATTAACTCGAATTCAAGTTTCTCTTTATTAATTGTATATAAAATAAATAATTTAGATTGCTTAATTTTAATTTTTTTATGTTTTGAGTGCAAAAGTCTATTTGAATTAATTATTTATATTATTTACATTATAAGAGAATAATAAAACTATAGTGGTGTCTGAACATTTCATTCCTCGTCATTTGGATTAACTTTAAATAAAATTTGTTTTATAAGTAATTCAAATAGTTATTCATTTTTACTATAAGAATATAACTTCCTCCTCTAATTCGTCATATAATTGAAACAATCTGTCTTATAGCTATTTCTCCTCCAATTAATATTAGTATGAAAATTGATCCCCACTATAACTTTTATCGAATTCCACGCTTTTCAGAGCTTCGAATTAATTGGGTTAATTTGCCCCAATAACCGCAGAGATTTAATCGATTTGCGATTGGATGTCTTGTTGTCTTTGGCTTTGCACTCCAGAGCGCCACTTAAATTAAATAGCGTGAAAAGAGTCTTTATGTTAAAATTTAAGTTATAAAAGCCACCTTTTATTCATTCTTTATCGTAAATTAATCTAGTAAATAATATAGCAAGAAGCTGAGAGGAACAAAGATCTAGGTAAATGTAAATACAAAACTTCTTCAAATTGCCTCGCTCTCAAGAAAAATGCCTTCTTCCTCCCTACTTCAACCATTAGTTATTATTTATACATTAAATGAATTAGATTTTATTTTATAAAAGAACAAATAAGGTTGTCTAATCTTTTGCATTGATATAGCCTTATTAATTGCCCAATATTTACATATTAATTTATTTTTTAAGTATTTTAGTTTTTGCTTGAGCATTTCCTTGAAGGGCATTCTTTAACTCTTAATCTTCTATTTCCTGAGATATTCCTCCAGCTCCTTCTACTCACTAAAAGTCTACGATGAAGGTCTTATTGAACTGTTAACACTGGACTAGTAGTCGCTACTGTTAAAATATTTGCGTTTTAGAGATTCCAAATCTTTTTCATTTTTTTATTAAGGAAATCGTCTACACTTAATTTTTTAGGCTTGCTTGGGTCTTAGGG
The DNA here is from genome assembly GCA_000711775.1 of Oxytricha trifallax. Lineage (NCBI taxonomy): Eukaryota > Ciliophora > Spirotrichea > Sporadotrichida > Oxytrichidae > Oxytricha > Oxytricha trifallax. The sequence goes on from ARYC01018178.1 coordinate 8,931, forward strand.
CTGTGGATTGTAGAAATTAGACATTTTGTTAATGAGAAGTATTTTATAATTTTTATGGTTAATAATTATTTGTTTATATTGTAAATACATTCTAGTTTAAGTTATAAACATTAAAACATAATATTTAGAGTAGTTAATATTTTTTGCAAGGCATCTCATTAAAATTATAAATGAGCATTAAATTGTAAATAAAATTAAAATGAATTAATGTAGGGACATAAAACCAGAGAATGGAATTCATTTAAAATAAAGGGGATAAATAATAGTTATAGACTTTATTTTGGAAATTAACATCTTTTTAGGTTTAGCTGGTACTGATTTTACTTAATATTTATCGAGTAATTTACTCTACACTTGCTATTTTATGCAATAAATATATTGTAACTTTGTTTATAAATTAAACATAATGTATGATAAATTTGAAATTTACATTTTTAAATTATATTAAACCTAAATTTGATATGTAAACTAAACACTCTGACACAAATTTATACCTAAAAAATCACATTAAATTAATAAAAATGGAGGATAATGATTTATTAGATAAATAAATCAATTCATAGAACTACTCCATATTTGTGGATTATCTGAATTGGACTTACATGCTACTCTTAGTTTCATAAATAACAGAAATACTTACTTTGATTAATAAGCAATCAAAATTAACTAAATTTAATCATTGGATTCTGATTCATAGTAAAAATAGAATGTTATAATAGAAAGAACAATTAATGCTAATTAAAAGATTTAAGGAACTAAAAGTACAACGTTATACTAAGAATAGGATGCGATTTAAAAGTTAATTGTTTAGCCAGCTTAAGCTGACGCTTTCTAATAAAGCTTTCTACTACAATAAGGCCTTCTGAGGGTAGGAAGGGGGTTGTCAGGTTCACTGCATAAGAAGTCAGTCGGTTTGGTTCAACCGTCAAGTTCCTAGGCTCCTCTAGCTGGCTTGATATAAACGGTTTCCTTGCATAGATGAGCTACCTGGCTTGAGTTTGGCTTCCTAGGTGATAGGGAGCAAAATTAAGGTGGTGCTCAGCCTTCAAAAATGATAAGATGATAACCATAGAAACCAACGATAAGATCTTTCTTCTCCTCGGGTAAGAGGCGCTAAGCTATCACAGCGAAAGGACAGGGATTACGTTCCCTGCAGCAAGTGACACGAGTAGATTTTTCACCATGAACCTCTTGTAAGCCTATTCTCTCAGGCTCTGTACCCACATCTATAACGTTGGCTCTGTGGTTTTACATCCTGATTATGGGGGTAGGTGGTACTGGGAGGCAGATCGGTTTTTTAAGGAGTTTTTGGTCTTCAAGATTCTAATACAGGAATCACGCATTGCCACGTCGACTAATTCTGAAATACGTCACAACTTAAATTGATGGTTTGATTTAGTTAATAAGTGAATAAATTAAAATTAATTTGAGATTACTCATTAAACACACAGAATACGATTTATAAACTAATTTAAAGAGAAAAGGATAATAACTTAAGTAATTAAAATTCTTTCCAAATCTTCGAATAGAGTGATAAGCTAGAAATTATTCGATACTTGACTCATTTCATTGTAATTCAATTTCTAAAAGTAATATCAATAGAACTAAATGAGGATTATAATAGAATATAAGAAGATTAATAACTTAGCATAGATAACATTAATATTTAGTACTTGAGATATTTTATGATAAGTTGGATTGTCAGAATCTTTTGGAGTATATCTGTAATTTTAGTTGTGGGCTTTATTTGCTTATTTGTATTGATTTTGTACTACCTAATTGCAAGTAACTGAATAAAGTCATATAATTTATATACAATTGCTTTTTTTATGTATTCATTCACATCTTATATTTTTGGATTATAACTAGTTTTCATAAAATTAAGAAATTAAATTAAAATAAAGAAATATTTTCAAAAAGTTTCACTAACCTTTATTAGGAATTGTATATTTTCTATCATTACTTGATGACTATTTTCCTTCTTGGGGCATTTCCACTCCCAACAACTTTCGATCCTGGTCGAGAGGATTGATTCATTTGGGTAACGAAAAATCCGCCAGCCCCAACTCCTCTTATCGTACTATTTTAGCTTACTGTAGGCATCGGCCTCATAGATTAATTGTGATTAGTAGTCGTGGCAGTGCCTCCTCTACTCATGCCAAAGTTCAAGTAGTTATTTGTCATCTTTAAGTTTACACCAGCTCCTCCTACCATTGTTCCTTCAAAATTAAATTCAATAAATTAATTTAGTTATCCTGAGTATATGAGCCATTTTAAATAAAAACAAAAATAATAATTAGACTACTGCTAAGCTGTACCAACTCTACTTTAAAACTCCCTATTTTTGATTGATTCTGCCATATACATATCCTTTAATCTTTCTCTTTCATTCTACAATTCTTGTATTTTCTCAAGCCTAATTTTATCAGAATTTAATGGCTTAGTTTTTATATTTTTTATTTCTTATTTAAGTCTGGATGCCAATGTTTTAAGATCTTCGTAATCCAAATCTGTAATATTTATCGCATTAAATTGTCTGTCTCATATCCAGATTTCATCATAAATGGTGGGATAATTAAAAATTATATTTTTTTAAAAATAATGTACAAATTTTCCAAGCAAAATACTAATAATAATTATTAAATTAAACGGAGGGATAGTATTTAGCTATAATGTGCTCTAAGCTCTTTATAATGTCTATTATTATTGCTATTAAATATTTTACATGTTTTGTCTATCGCTAGTCTATATACCCAAGTTTTTTAGAGAGAATTGAATCTCTATGTCAAAATATCCTGCTTTATTTTTGTTTAATTTATTGAATTAAAGTTTTGATTTTTCTTAAAGATCTTCCCATCTTCATTGGCAAGAATTTTGTAAAGCATATACATAAAGATAAACAATTTTACTAACTTACTGAGAAAACTTTTCCTAAGAGGGTTTTGGGATGAGATCCTTTTAAGGTATATGAACTTTATTTTTGCCTCCACTGAACTTTCCTCTTTATAAACCAGATCTTGCTTCTAAAATTCCTCAAATAACTTTTTCAATTCTTCATAACATTCTTTTATTTGTTCTCTATATCAGACTTTAGGATGTATAAAAACGAAAGAATATTTCAAAATTTATTCTGATAATAAAAAAATTAAATGTAATCCTTACAAAATACTTACTCTCTTTTAAATTGATGCTTTAAATGCTGCTCTTATACTTTAACTAGCTATTTTTCCTTAATCCTAATCTGTGACTCAAATTGCTCCATGAATCTGAGTCTCTCCTTTTCTTAAGCTTTAATTTGTAGCTAGTACAATCTATGAAATTTTAATTCACTATCTCCCTTTACTCTTTACTTGATATCATCCATTTCAAAATTTATCTTTTGAGACTCGTTATCCACCGCTTTAAAGAGCTCATTTTTAGACAGATTCTTTGCAAGATTAACTTTTTAAAAACAATCCAATATCTATTTAAATTAAGCAAGAATAGTTGTATGTGTAAAATAGCTTACCTAAATGCGGCTAAAATTAGTTAAGAATTAATGAATAAAATAATGTTTTAGCTTACCAATTCCTTACCACAAGCTTAAACAATTTTTAAATCTACTGTACTATAAGCCTTGTTCATTCTAAGTTAATTCTCTAATTGCATCTTATGAGCAATTCTAAATGTTAAATAAATTTCATAAACTGAGTATTTTAACAAAATGATTCTTATAAAATAGTAAGCAGTCATTTAAAATGAAATTCATGAGCTTCTATATCTTCTCTTAGCTATTCAATTTAGGAATTTAGGACTATAAATTTCTGACTGAACTATTCTTATGACAATTTCTTATCTTTCTTCAATTCTGAAAAATCTGACAGTAGAAGTTCATGGCGTTTAAATGAAAGTTAAAAATTAATATCTTCTTCATAGTTATTGAGGATAATTAAGATATTTATTAATTTATTATTTCTCCAGATCCTTGTTCATTTTCTTAATTAAGGAATCAGCTTTTTCCATAGTTTTCCTCTACTCATGAATCATTTGCATTTCTGGAGCATTATCTCTATTTTTTAGTAAATATTCTATCTCACAAGGTATTTACAATAGCTACTGCAATTCTTCTAGTTTTATCTTGTGAGATCATTTAATTAATATAATTGTTTTATAATTTCAAAACATTAAGATTATTTTTGGAATCAGTTTATGTCTTTAATATAATTTATAATTTTTCTATTAAAAATGATCTTTTCAGAGTCTCAATCTAGTTTCTTAGATCAAAGTTCTCCTTATTTAGATGCTCAATCAATTAATCAATGCTTAATTCTTGATTGACACTCCCATCAGGATTTTACTAGTTCATATTCCCAAATTCTCCTTAATTTTTCTTATCTGCTTGATTGTTCTTTATCCTATCGCTTGACTCCAAAGTTCATAAGCAACTCTCCATACCTGATTCTGATATTCCAATATGATAGATGAAATTCAGATATTTATTATTTATTAAAGAAAAGTAGATTGACAGAATTTGGATTAGAATTAGTATACTTTCTAAATATTTATAGCTTCTATAAATAATAGATGAAGTTAACTTTTGTGTACTCCTTATAAAGATTCTTCAGAATGTAAGAAAGCTTGCTATCTTTAAATGAGAGCATTTCTTTTTCTTCATCAGATAGTTTCACCTGTAATTAACATATCAATTTCTGTAATGCTTTTAACAATAAATATTCCCTCACTCTTAAGATAATAATAAAAATGACGACAATACAATTTTAAAATCACTTAAGGAATTTTATAAATTTCTAGAAACTAGCAAGACTACTCTAAACGACAAATCCCTCTTTTTACTTTCTAGCACCTTTTCGCTCAGAAGAACCCAAATCAGCGAAAAAAATCTGTGAATTAATTTCTTTTCCATAATTCAAATTAATAATGAAGATAGTGTGTGCGAAAGATCTGTATTGCTGATTGTCATTTTCTAGTTTCTTTTAGTAGTCTAACTATAGAAAGGAGTTATCGTTAATATATTAGAAACTGTAAAACAAGCTTAATTAATTCTTTAAGATAGGGCATATAATGTTGAATTTATATATAAATTATCTCTTTATTTACTATATTATTTAAGCTTTAATATAGTAATTTATCTTTCTAAAGTAAAATTATCTCCCCAGGTTAATTAATTGATAATAATTAAAACTGTAACTTACGCATTTTTCAATAAAACTAGCAACCTCCTTGGCATTGTTAATTCTGCAGTTTTATATGTTTTTCAACTTTATTTCTCCGTTTGGCAATTCTTCTATCTCTACATCTTTCTCTCTCAAACACCAAATTACCAGCATCTCCACCAAGTTGGCTTATTGAATTTATTTGTTTTTCCTTTTGAAAGATCTCTTATTGTGTGCAGATATATATCCAGCATTTGGCAGTCTAGAGTTACAACTTTGCCTTCACTTTTTGACTTTTTAAATAGATAGTGGATTGCTTTGAGAATGTTTAATGCATATAAAAAATTATTTTTGATGATTGATTAGAAAATCTAATGATTATCCAAAAATATCCATGCCATAAAATTATCACAGTAAAGAATGATTTTTAATAACAGTTTCCTGAATAGTATTGAAAATGTCGATTTAATCTTAAAAATTTCAGTATAATTGTAATAAATAATAACTTTGAGGGCAACTCCCCTGGTATCTTTTGGATCTTCATTATCGATTGAAAATTCTTCTTGCTGTATGTTTTCCACTCAAAATATAGTAAAACTCTTTCCTGATAAATTCTCATTCTATGCCACTATAGCTATACTTAAAGATTTATTGGTTGCTTATTCAAGTGGTGGAAGTACAGTCTACTTGTAAATATCATTCTAAATAGTAAATGATTTGATTTTTAATTATTAAAATAACACAAAGAAATGAGATAGACTTAGATTTAGAAGTTTTTCGAGACAAATTATTGCATAATGATAAGAATATAACTTGGTTTGAGATAAAAGAAATTATTTGAAGAGATTTTGGAATGATTTCTATGAAAATAACTTACCTAACTGCAATCCATGTTAAAAACAGAATCGAATTTGAATTCTGAATCTGTAGGTGGGCCATCCATTTACATTTACTTTTTCTTTCCTAAACCTGCCCCAGAGAGTGCTGATTCCTTTAATATAAAAGACTTTTTATAAGTTGCGATTTCATAGAGTTCCTTATTTGGAGTTGATTCTGGTCGCACACGCAGGTATGTTTTTATTTCCATTATTTTAATTTAATAAATGTTTATTTACAAAAATTTAGAAATATTTATTTTATATTGATTGCATAAATTACTATAAAAAGTTTAAATTAAATAGATTTAAGTTCTTATAAATTGAACCCCTATATATTCCATACAAGAATATATTGAAATAGCTCATACTACTCATCTTCACTGATTCTAAGTTTTTTGCCTTTTTTACTATGACACTTTTTAATCTTAACTTTAAGTGTCTTTAGATTATAACGTTTAGCAAGCAATTACTCATCAACTGCATCAATTCATTATTGGTTAAATAGAATAAATATTAGTACAATAAGCCATCAAATGAGTCATGGATTTAATTGATATTAAATATATCAATAAAAAAATTAATATGTTTTGACAGTAATTGAACTATTCAGAAAGTCTCTCTGCGTTTGATCTCAAGAACTCCTTAATAAGCTCTCCAGACATACCTCTATGAGAGATTTTGTTCTTTACCTCCATGTCCATCACAGCAAATGTTAAAGTAAGTAATTTATTTAAATTAAACATAAGAAATTTACTATCAAAATCAAATAAATTTAATTGGAATATTTTAATGTTTGCTCATGACCGTTTGGTAAGAAAATAGGATCCCATCCGAACAGATTTTCACCACTAGGTGCTATAATCTAGCCATCACATTTCCCAATAAATACTTAAATCTTTATACTTATTTTTTTATGAATGACAATTAACTTTTAATTGGTCTTTTTTTTTTTAAAGCTGTACGGAATTAATTCTGGGGCTTAAGCCAGCCAGATATAATATTAGATATTCATACTTATTTGTTTTTAAATACAACTGGTCCAGTCTCTGGTGATTCACGGTTAGCATAAATACATTAAGCATAGCCAGATTTGTCTCCAAAGCCTTTTAACATGTCAACTAAGCCCTATCTGCCAATCTTATCCAAGAATGAATTGCTAAAATAATTAGATTAAAGGTTGTTTGGCAAATATTGACTCAAGATAAAAACATGATATTTAACTTAGAAAGTAACCTACATATATGGACCAGGAAGTCCCTTAAGAGCATTGAGACACAAGGAAACATCATCAATAATGACTGGGGTGGGTACTTAATGAGTGGCTAATTTTGCCTTTCTTGAGGCAATAAACTCTGGCTCTCCTTACAACTCATCCACTTTATCAAATTTTTATTAGAATCTAAAAATAACTTAATAAAAACATCAAATGGAACAATATATGATGATCTAATCTTTACTCGTTATTGAGAGATTTAAGCTAATTTCGTTAAATCATTGAAGATTTTAAATAAAAATTTATTCATTATGAGAAAATAACTTACAATCTATTGCAATAGATCTTACATCATAAGCTGCAGCAAGATTCTCGCTCATAATTTTCATAAACTCTTCGAGCTTCTTTTTATTTCCTGTTATGAGAGTGATGGGAATTTTCTTTTTAGCCTCCATTAGATTGATATGTATATAGCTTTTTAATTTATTATTTTTATCTTGATTTAAACTCTAATAAATTCTGGCTAACATCAAAAGATTGAAGTAATATTTTATTAAAAGACTTTCAATTCATTTCCAGAGAAACATTACCAGAAATTATAATTAAGTCTGGTTATTATAGAATAATGAGCTTATTATAGAATTATAATATAAATAGAATAGCAATAAAATGTTGAACACTCACTAAAATATTAATAATCTTGCTACTCGTTCGCCAATCTAAGAGGAGATTATCTTGCAGGAATTTCAAGAAATGAATGATTCTCAAGAATTAGGCAAAAAGTTAACTGTAACTCAAATTGTAAGCCATCAATAAACAAACTAGAATTTTTATAATTTTTATATATGCATTGCAAAAGATATAGAGTGTTAATCATGCCAATTGACTTAAAATTAACTGTCATTATAAAGATACCTTTTAAAAAGCTTTATTAATCATTGTTGAATTAAGTAAGTTATAAATTTGTAAAGAAAAATCTAATCTTTTTTTTTAATGGATTCCATCAGAAAATTCAAGTATAGACCTGAAAACATAAATGTAATTCATAATTCTTCTCATTAAGAAAATTTATTAGTTCAGTAAATACTAGAATATAATCCCAAGATATTTACACCAGCAATATTTTGAAGAGAGAGCAGATCAAGTAAAAGATTATACAGCAAATATTGAAGGTAAGTTTTTTAATTTAATTATTGCATGAACAGTCGTAAATGTTCTTAGAAACTGTGAAACAATGTGACGATTAATGAAAAATTAAAAGTGTCTGGAGACAAAAGATTATATCTTTGTGAAAACTTAAGTATATAAGATAATGTGGATTAATAGTAATAAAGCTTGAGAAAAGGCTAAACAAGCCCCTTTTTCGCTAGGTTAAATCTGGCCTAATATGAATTAACATCACAATTAAATAATATTGAACCCCAAATCTACTTTATTATAATTTCAATTGATATAGTCAATTATTAGTGCATCACCTGCCATTTCTAGAAGAAGCAAAAACAGGTACCTCGTTTCTTTTCTTTATCACAATAGGACTCTGCAAAGTAATACTAATTAGTAAAATATCAGTGTGAATGATGAATAATTCTAAAATATTAAATAGTAGCCCAACAAAGAATCTTCCAATCTTTAGCTTTAATATTAAGAAAGTTTAATTGATTTGAAAAGGTTATAGGTTATATTTAAAAAATAATTTTACTAACGAAAGGATTATGATGTATATAAACTACCTTTATATCAAGATATCTTTATGATTAATTTTCAAATGTAGTTTTTATGATTATTAAACAAGAAAGTATTATTTTTAGGCATTTAAATACATTTTTAATTCGCGTGACTAACTTTTCTACTTAACTTTTAGCACTTAAAATCATTCATTAAATGGTTAGGATATCATTTTATTACTTACTTCGATATCATTAAAGCCAAATTCTTACTTTTAAAAGCTTTAGTTCCAATTCATAATGCAGATTAATCTTTATTTTTTAATGCTATTTCTATACTATACATAATATAATCAAAGTTGAGCACGAACCTATTTATTGAAGAATGTTAGGTATGATTCATAAAGTTATTTAGTTACCACAAGATAAACTGTATCTAAAATATTTTCTGGAGGTAAATATCTGATAAGATTGTATAGTTATTTAAATTAATAAAAATTATTTTAAAAAAAACGCCATAAAAAATATAGGTTTTTGAATTAAATGTCTCTGTTTGCAATCTATATCTTTTTAGATAGAGTTCATACTTTTTATCAATTATTATTTTTCTTTTTTTATTATATAAAAAATGTATATATTTTCATCTATGAGAACATAATCTAAGTATGTCTTTTTAGTAATAAATTCGAACATCTAAAAATTTTAGATAATCAGTAACAAAAAAAAACAAAACGGTTCATAACTTTCCTTTTATACTTTAGGACCTAAGAGACTTGGGCTGCCACATCAACTCATTATATAATATGTCACTAAAATATCTTTTTGCTTTGATTTAGTTTTTATTAGTGATGTGTTGATATGACTAATCATCATTTTTTTATTTACCCAAATAAAATGTTTTCCTCCAATAATTGAATCTCTCATAACAGTAGAACTATCTGAGTGAAAGATTTAATCTTCAGAATTCCGATTGATAAAATATTCAATCAGAGTCAAAAACTTCAAATACTCATTTAACAAATCCCTAATGTCAAGTTACTCAGCAATCATTACAAAATATTAATTTGCAACAAATGAGCGGTGAGAATATACTCGTCAGATCAGTTTAATATATTAAAGCAATATTATCGCTTATAAAAAAGTCCAATATTTAAATAATTTATCATTGAATCTAAACTAATCAATGGATATGATGATGTATCATAGTTAGTACCCCTTATAAAGAACAAGTTTCTAGAATAATTTCTAGAACAGAAAAGTATTTCACAACTCTTAAATTGGTTTCTACAGACACCATATTCCTCCATAAAGTGCAATAAATATGGATTCAAACACTCATTCTTATGAAGTAAGAATAACTATTTTATTTATTATTGTAATACAATTTAGAGGCCTAAAGGATCTATTTTTAGTAAACAGCGAAAGCCAAGCTTGAAAGTCAGTTCAAATCAATAAGCGGGCAATAATGCAAGATATATGCTTGCCAATGATTAAGTCACAAAAAATAATTCATACATAAATTATAAAACAGGTATTAATATATCTATTTTGATTTTGGAATTTATAGATGAGATTGGGCTTTAAAGTATAATCATTGAAAATTTACTGAATGATTTATTAAAATAGCACAATTATAATCAGATGTCTAATACTCTTAGAAACTAATCGAGAAATTTCAATGATCAAAGGTATTCTTAACTCAGTAAACTGAAAACAAAGAACCTTAGAAATATAATTTTCAGAGGGGAATCTCAAGAATTAATCTGCAAGAATAGAGCAGGTTCAAACTCCAAATCCCCTAATAAAAAACATGAAAAATTTACTTTAATTAAGAATTAAAAAATTTCAAGTCTAAAAACTAAAGACTAACTTATTGAGCAATATTTGAAATGCTCAGCTGATTTTCAGAGTTAAATAAAGCAACCTGTGAAGAAACAGGTAAATCTCAGAAAAAGCTTAGTTTTAAATAATCTAACATAAAGATAAACAAACATACGACTACTAACAAATCCGCTAAAAGATATCTGCTTCAGAATAAATTATTCAACTCTGATATCAATGCTATAATTAAAGCTCCGATTAATACGAAAAATATTGATTAAAATGGCTTGTTAAAGTTTCATAAGATGAGATAAAGTTAAAATAAAAGCTTAAATTAGACTTTGAGATAAATCAACTTAATGAGATTGAGTAATCAGACATAGCAACTTAATTAGAGTAAAGAGTATATTATTTAACTTGATAAATTGTGAAGAAATTGAAGATTTTAAAAGAAAAAATAAAAGTACTTAAGATATTGTTTTGATTTGAAATTAGGCTTAATTTAATGAAATTAACTTATATCATTTGTTATGTATTAAATACTTAATGAAAATTCATTCTATCTTTAGCTTTTATATTGTTTGAATGTAGTTTTTTAAGTTTATTTATAACATTCAGTTCAATCACTTTTTGTTCTAGTCTAAGAATTCATGCTAAAATTTACAAAATAAGAGCAAAAAAATGCATTTAATACATGCTTGATATATTATTATAAAATGCTTTCATCTTGAAATAAAGTTTATTACTTTGAGTTAGCTCCTCCTCCAAGTCCAGTAGATTTCCTCAAAATATTTGTCTTGTGATGTTTATCCCTAATTATATTACAAATTTTGAGAATATCGTAACTCACTTCTCTGTGATCCACGTCCTCTGCATAAAATGGAACTAGAGGGATATCTTAGTCTTTGTTACTTCTTCGTAAAAAATAGATTTGTTGTTGTTTTAGCGCTTTAGTTTTGATTTTACACTTACTACACTTTAATTAGATACTGATATAACTAAATTATTAATAAATTAATAAAATTTAAATACTTTGACTAATTTTATGTTTATTTACTAAAAAAAGCTTTAGCTCATTTAAAATAAATAAAGTTTAATCCAGGTTTTATCGGTAATATTGATTCGTCTATGGCCTACCAGTAATTATTTTAGTAGGAGATAAACTTTAGTTAAGTTCCTTCTAGTTACTGATTAGATAGATTAATTCGTGTATTGTTTAAGCTAGGAATAGCATCACTGAAGTTATTATTAAAAAAGGTGTAAGATTTCTTTGTATTCGTACCAGCACCTTTACCTCTCGTTGAAATAGTTTATCTTAAAATAAACCAAAAGATTCACTCAAAGTATTTTGCTATTACTTTTCAATCAATTGCTTTCGTATGTTGAGATTTGATGCTATTGACTAGAAAACTTCTTCATTTAGTTTGGCTTTAAGTTCATGGAAGATTCTTTTCCAATCAATAAGGAAGTTGCTCTCTTGAAATTTGATTTATTGTGTAATTAAGCCATAAGTAAAGTTGGGTTTCCGAAGAAGTTGTTGAATCCTAGCTTTGAGTCTCTAGTCATATTAATACTAAGAATACTCAAATTGAAAATAATTTAAAATATTCCCAGAATGAGCATTGAAGCTCTAATGTCTCTTAATACTGCCACTTTTTACAAATGCTCTGGCTTAAGAATGAACTAATGATCCGTAAGGTTTATATCTTCAAAAACAGGAGACTTTCTCTTTTTTAATTAGTCATAGATCCTTTCAATTTGCAATTTATGGTTGTGTTTTATCTCTGGACCAATTTCTCTTTCCTTGCTTCGAGATCTCATGTTCCAGGCGTATTTTTCAATTTTTTCAGGTGGCTTGTTGTCTAAAAACTCATACTTTCTCATTGAATTTATATTTTTAAAAGCTGTGTATATATTTTGAAATAGACATTTTTACAAATGATATCTTACTTTACCAATTTTTGGCAATTATTATATTCTAATGAATCCTAAAAACATTAAATAAGTCAAAGAAATCTACATTAATTCTCTCTTAATCAGTTGCATTGTTACTATATTTAAAGTACTCTCTCCCTTGTATCTTAGACAAGTTTATAACGCTTTTTGGGTCAATTTTATATTGTAAAAATACAATCGAATAGGGGAAATTAATTTAAATTAAATATTAAAATCATGGCAGTTATCTGATCCAAAGTCACTCAAAATTCAAATCTGAGCAGATCCTACGGTAGATCCCGCAATTTCAGCTGGACTTTGCTAATGCCAATTTTCCTGAATTGTCCCAGAAAGCGAGATATTTTGGTTTTGAGCTAACTCCAAAAAACATTAAAAGCGGTTTTTCTCGCTTGGGCGATGAGATAAATTCATACTAGCAATAGCAACCACCGTCTCATTTTTAAAGCGCTATTCAATGATCATCATGAAGCCAGGATTTGAAGACATTTTCTAAAAACATATCTGCATAAAATTAATAATTAATTAATTTTAATTTTAATTGATTTCCCCAAATCTATTATATTCCTTCAATAATGATCGTCATGCACAATAGGATCCATAGTTATCTAAAGCATAGTTGAACTACTCCGTTTTTTAATAAATTAAATTTACGTAAGATGTTCTTCTTAGTGAATAAATCAGAGTATTAATTGTTTATCATTAAAAACTTACATCTCGCAAGAAATTTGCAATTCTTTCTTTGTACTTCTCTGCCATTTAATCTCTTACATCTAAATAGTATGTTAATATTTATCCAAATCTTTGTTTATAGTTATTTATATGAAATTAACAATTGACAACAACTTACTATTATATTTAATGGCTTTTCTTTATTCTTTGGAAGACTAAACCCTTCTGGATTCTTAATCTTTTTCCATTTTGCCATAAAGATAAAAGTTATACATTTTTAAGGTTTTCTTGATTTTATTTTATAAAATTTATTTATTTTATTGTTGTAATCTTAGGTATTTCTAATTGTATTTTATGTATTAAAATAATGAAAAATTAATATAGAATTACATTGATGCAGAATGGAAGAGATAAAAACATATTCAAATTAAATAATTCATTGACTAACAAATTTTTCACTTCTCTCAGCATTTGAGAAATGAGGGGAGGTCATCATATACACATTATTTCATAAATAAACTTTGTTTGGTGAAGGTTAAAAATGTGAATAAACAATATTTCATTTTGCCTAGATTAAATTGCTTCTTCAGTAAAATTAATATGAAACTGAGTAAAGTATAAAGATTTCTTCTATATCTACATCTGTGATAAAAGTCTGCAGTTTTTTCGTTCAATTTTAGAATAAAAAATATCTTAACATCAACAAGAGAAAATATTCTCTTTAAAATTGAAGTTAATATTGCTGTTAATTTAAAGACCTTTTTAGTATATTAACTGGGGAATATTAAAAGCCTAATTCAAAAATCAATTTAATTATTATGTAAATTTAAATTCATTTTTGATATACTATTATTTTATACGAAGAAATTATTAGCTGCATTAGGATTTAATGAATCATAGCTTCCTGCCCCCAAGATTATTATTATTGTTATTTTAGTCACAGCTTGTTGATGATGCAAAACCAAAGATACTTGTTGTGAGACCAGGCATTTCCATGTTTATTTATAAGTCTCGCATACCGGAGACCCGATTGCTGCTTTTATTACTATAACTGTTACTTGATGCTGAAGGCATATCCCGAACTTATTGTTTGACCTAAGACTGGCTCTGGGTATTTTAAAGAGACGATGGCTTTAATTAAGAAGAATTTATATTGTTAAACAGCAACTACTGAGTGTACAAATCTAGTTGCTTATTTTCATCACCAAGGGAATTCTTATACGTTTTTAAATCAGAAAAATCGATGTAATCATGATCAAGTAGTTCATTATGGTCTGATGAGCTCATTCGATTATTGCTAAAATATAATTGATTTGGGGAAGTTAATTATAAATATATTAAATAAAAATCAAAATATTGGCAGTTCAAGTTGGCTAATATGAACGATCTTGGGTCATTCGATAGAGAATTCAAAATTAGCTAAATTTTAATATTGTCGATACAATTTTATCGCACCCCTGAAAAGAGTTAACTCAACTTTAATTGGAGGCCAAAATTTAGTAAATTTAGAGGAATTTAATTAAAGTTGAGTTAACTCGCTCCAGGGATGCGATAAAATAGTACCGCAGATAGTAAAGTCCAGTTAATTTTGATTTCTCTTTCGAATGAGCGCAAGGTCGTTCAAATTGGCCACTTTAACTTTAACTGTTAGTATTTTGCTTTATATTAAATTTCCAAATCAATTATATATTTTAACAATATTTGTTTAATTAGGTATTCTATTTGAAGATCGAAGATACTTTGCACTTTGAGATTGCTTGAAGCTTTAATGTGATTTGTTTACTGAAGAGGCATTTTATAATAATAAAGAGCAATCATTTGAGAAGGGTACTTCAGTAGGATTGTTTTAATTTTCATAATGAAAAACTTAGAGTTACTTTTATCTTTGATTTTAATCTTAATTCAAATAAAGAGAATCATTTTCATCCCCAAAATCCTAGAAAGTTTATTAGTTTTAATAAATTTAATAAACCTTTTAGTGGGCCTAATTTGAATCTAAATTATTATTTGCCTTTGAATATTTTTCTTTCTGATTATTAGCAGCTTATGTTCTCAAATTGTGATTAGTTTCGTTGATCTAATTTTGCTTTATTATCTATGGATTATTATAGGATAAAGTTTTCTATTAATGTTACATATTGAAGAAGCTTTAGGTTGAGCCCATGCTTGTTGTTGAAAGGAATGAGGATTTTTATAATGAGTTATTCGCATTTGAGAGAGAGTTAAGCACTTTACTATGATTTTATGTTTAAGCTTGCAAGGGCAACTTCAAATTTGAGACGCTAGTTGAGACAAAAGATTTTGGCAAGTCCAATTCATAAAATTTAAACCTAAAAGAGGTGATTTGCTTCTTGATTTTTAAGATTAGATTTAGCTTTGAGGATCATTTTTATAGAACTTTTAGTATAAATATAAATAGACAATTATTTATTTAAAATAGAACTTGTTAATCTTATCCAATCCATCATCAGCTTAATCTATTTTCATTTTTGTTATAGTTTGAGCCTTACCTTTTTGAGAGCTATTACTCATCGATTACTTATTTAAACTGGAGTTTCGAGCATTTTTACTTGAAGTTGACTAAAAACTTAATATATTTTTCTAGTTTATCAATACATTTTACTATGGATTATTTTAATTATTAGAAACCATCAAACTTGATACACTTTAATCATTCCTATTTGTCATACAGCTAGCTTGCATTTAAGTATTAAGGGAGCTTAATGATTGAAATGTTTATTATAAATTTTCATTTATATTTTTGGACTAAAAATGACTTCGATCTGTATTAGGGTATATATTTATTGTATATGTCACTTTTAATTGAGTAGTTTTACATTCGAGAAGTCAGCCCAGAAGACAACTGATTTCTTTATTTATACAATGGAATTTTTCTAGAAATATTTATTTGCTAAGCAGCTAGAGCAACAGAAGACTTTCTCTGTGGTTAATTACTCTACTGAGACATTTTAAGTGCACTTCCAGTATTTTATCTTGCTGATTTTTACCCACTCATCGTTGATACTTTGGTCTCTCTAGAATTAGATCTGGACTTACTTTTATTAGTTTTTCTATTTAAAGAAGAAGATGAGTTGTTTTTTGTGAGTTTGAAAATATTAATTTTGGCTTTTTAGACTTAACCCGTTTATTGCTACTAACAATCTATCTACTTTTATCGATCTGTTAAAGGAATCTTTTCGACAAGATAGATCAAGGCTTGTTGATCATTTAAAATAAAACAAAAAAAATCATTCTTATAGAAGTTTGTGATTTAATTGTTCTTAGGATTCTTTTATTGTTAGGTATCTTTATTATCCTACTGACTGCAAGAAGTTGAATTTGAGTATCTCTGCTCATTTTTGTATAAAGGTTTATGATTTGATACTACTTGGATTTCACTTGCAAAAGTGTCTCTACTAAAATTTTATGCTTATTCATTATTGGCAACTTAATGATTTTAAGGAATCTATTCTTTGAAACATCTCTAATTTGAAAGAACTTATTATTAATGCATATTTTCTTCCTAGCTGAATTGCTAAACTATTTAAATACAAAATAACCTTTATTAATAAAAATATGATTGAATTGTTTACTTATGAAATTTGATAAGCTTTATTAGCTCATCTTCTGGAATGTCTTATATATCTTTACCTATACCCTGCTTTATATAATTTAATATTGTTTGAAGCTCTTTACTCAGGGAACTCTTTCTGGAATGCAATTCATCTTTAAACATCTCACTGAATCTTGAATCTTTGACTAACTAATTTTTATAATCCAGATTCGTTTTACATTCCACCAAAGTATTTTGCTGGATCAAAACCCTTTTTTTGCTATATTTTATTTTAATATTTTGCTACTTTCTCAAGTGTATTTGAGAATTTGTGCCATTCTGGGTCGTTCATCCAAGATTGAGAGATTTTTTCACTGATTCTTATTTAAAAAAAAATATTGCCACGTACTATATTTAATATTAATATAAAAATACTTATGATTAAGCTTGAGGAAACACTCCTCTTTTATGATGAATTATTTGAAGATTAATTGATTGCTTGAAATTTATTTTCTTCTTCAAAATCTTCTTCTATCTCATTTGCAATTACTTATTTCCCTTCATCTAAATTACTTTGACATTTGCTGTTATAAAACCTTTTTCATTAAATAAGTATATTGAGAGACATAAACAAAACTTTCTATTGTTATTTTATTGAAATGGAAAATTATATGCCTTTTATAATAAAAATATTAAAATAATTCGACAAAATATATCGATACTAACTAATTTATTTCTACTAATCATTATTAATGTGAAAGTCTTTTCCTTCAAATTGGCATTTTATATTTATATACCATCTTATTTACTCTTCCTCTAAATAATATTTCAATTGACTGATTAGTATTTAGTATAAGGTGCTAACCTTGCTAGGCATAACTATGTCTCCTTCTTACTAAGATATCTTTTATTTTAACTTTTACTAATTGCTTACCAAGACAATGCTTTCTTAGTCAAGTGCTGTATTATTGATAAAAGTATCGTTTATATCTTTTTTCTCTGCTTTGTCTCTTTAAAGCAATAAACGCCTTTTCCTCATGTTTTCTATGCACTTATCTATCACTTCGTATTCTATTTGGTACTGTGCAACTGAGGATTACTTTAAATATATTTAAAAGATGAAATGAGTTTGCATTTAGTAAAATAGTAAGAATTTTGGATATTTTTATACTAAACTTGGCTGCTTTAAATCGTTATTTATCATTTATATTGCTTAATTTGGTTTAAACTGTTAATTTTTTAAAGTTAGAGATTGTTTTAGATTTTCTTTGTCGTTTTACTCATAATCTTCTTTATAATGATAAAATAAAATAATCGTGGATATAAAAGTTTGAAAATAATTAATTGAAATAATTATATATCTGAATAGTATGCAGAAAAATGAAGGAACAAAATTGTGTGATTGTTCTACTTTGTTTTAGATAATTTATTTATCAGCATTGTTTTAAATTCTTGGTTATTAATTCTATGAATTTTTTAGATTTGTGAAGTAGTCAAAATGTTAAGTTTAATTTGAAAGATATTTGAATTTAACTGATTATTCATATTTAGAGTAGAGATATAATGTGTTTACACTTTCAAAAGGCAAAGCTAAAACAGTTGGATCCAATTCTTCAAAATGATATGATAGAGAAGTGGTGAATATAGGTATTAAATATATATAACATAAATAGGAATTAAATTTTTCAAATAAAGATTGATTAGACTAGATCTAATTATTCTATTATAATGACATGAAGGACAGCCATTTAACTTTTAATAACCTAAATTCAATCTGTCTATAAATTTATTTAAAATAATTATCTATTTCTTGAAATTTATGATCAATATTTCATAAAATTTCTATTTTTAGTGACAATATTTTCATTTATTTAATTGGGTTTTTTAGGAATCAAATGATTTTAATTTATATTTGATTCTTGCAAGATTCCAGTCATTTACTACTTATCCATTAAACTTCAAGTTTCAGAATATACTCTATATTAAAATTATAAAAAGCTTTTTTTCCAAAAATTTATAAAGCACTCTGTTATGTTAAGCAATCTATGGATGATTATTAGTTAGCCCTTTTTGCATGTACAATTACTACACAACTTTTATATTAACATTATTGCCATAACTTTATACCCCACTTCAATGATTTTGCAAAAGTGTTGATGTAATTTATGTCTGATTTTTCTTAATATAGTTAGCACTTTAATCTTTTTGAAAACTTATCGGATATTACTAACTAGTGTCACTCTTTTTATCTTTAGTAATCAAAGATTGAAGAGTGCTTAGTAAATGCTGGGTTTACCTTGTGCCTTAAATAGAAGTTTGAGAAGTGGATTTAGTGAAGTTATCGCTCTTAAAGTTTTAATGAGACTGTGTGTTTCTGCACTATTAATTCATATTCATATTATTATTTGTTAACATATTAAATTCTATATTTAAAAGAAAATAACTCGCTCAGACAGAAGATTTAATATAGACAAAATTATTGAAGGAATATAATCTCTAAAATTTGGTTAATGTTAAAAGTGTAAAGATATGAATTTCAGTAATTTGTAATTTATTATAATATTTTGAGGATTGAACGGATCGCTTCTAATGCAAAGTTAATCAGACTCACAATAGCTTTAATAGCTTGATTGTGCTACCTATATGTCACCATTAGCTAATGAAAATGTACAAACTATAAACTTGATCAATGATGATGGTTAAACACCAATTAAAGGTTTAATCAATGAAGAATAAACTTGAGATTCTAGACGAGGAGACTTGCTTTTCTCACAAAACTCATTTAATTCGTATAAAGAGAGAAATTTTTATGGAAAAAGTGTATTTTTAGCTAATAATCTTAGCAAGCCTTAAAAAAATGTGAGCTAAAACAGCTTTTCATAGCTTTCTCAAAAGTCTGCTCATAACCAGAAGAATAAATTTTGCGATATCAATAATTAGATTGATTAAATTGTTAACTTTGACTCTAATTGAATGATTGATAATATAAGCGTTGAGAATTCTACATTATCCAACAAACTTATCACCCCAATAAGAATTACTTCACCCATAAACATGAATAATAATCATAATAGTAACAGCTCAAAGCAATATGATTTTTCATTTCAAGTTAATAAGCAGTAACTCTCATAAGAAGAAGACCAAAATGAAGAAAGTAACAATCAGAGTTCTGATTAAAAATCTTATGATAGCGAAGTATCCAATTAAAAAGATTAAAATAGAAAAGTAAAATAAAAACCACAGATTCTTTAATAAAGCTCGACTTATTAAACGATCCAGAAGCAACATTAATAAATGAATACAAGTCGATAAAAATCTCATAGTCACATTTAAGTATCTTAAATCGATAACGATTACTTACAATATGTGGGGAAAGAACCAATACATAAAAATACAAACCATTTGTCATCATAGATACCAGACAGGCTGTCTTAAAATGGGAATATTAGAAATTAAAACTAATAAAAAGATCCAAATCATAATTCTTAAGGTTTTAATGCATTGCCACAGGTTTAGTAACCATAGCGACAAACATTTAATACAGCTTAATTTCCTCAAAATTAGCTTTAGCCTTTTTAAACAAATAAGTTTTAATCTTTCAATCCAAGATAGTACGGAAATAGTGCTAATACCTTTTAACCTAATTCTGGCAATACAAACTAGTCTCAAACATTTCAGCAAAATAATACCTACCAAAAGCCAAATGGTTTTCAGCCAAATAGCGCCTATAATAAGTATAATAATTAAAACAGCCAAAAAGATCAATAAATAGATTAACTTTTTCATCAGCAAATTATAAAATCTATTTTTGAGAGAAACAGTGAACTTTCAACCAGTCATGTAGACATTACAAAAGGATTGATGGACTGCTTCAAAGTAGTAGGGTCAATCTTTGCTCCTGTTTTGGATGAAAAATCTAAGAAAAATTTAAAACTTAAACGTTTAATTAGTTAAAGATTAGGAATAGAAAATGACGATCAAGCTTTTGAAATAGCTGTTGGATTTAGTTTAAATGAAGGTGTCAAAAGATCTAAAATTAGCTTAAATTAAAATATATTACCAATTGAAAATCGAACTAGCTAAGGATTTTCATAATAAAAATTCTTATTATAGTAAAGAGAGGGCTAAAATTATAAGCAAATTCCAAATTTCCCATAGAACCGAACTCATACCTAACTGCTCTAAAACGAGAATAAGAAGTTTAGTTGAGATTTCAATGGAGGGAATAATATGTTGCAGTAAATTAGCTAAGATAAATTTGGAAGTAATCTCAATAGCAATTACTAACTTCAATTGAACGACGGAATTAAGTCTCCTCATAGAAATTACAGTTAAAATAGGATTAACAATCAAAATTAGGTCCAGTAGTATAAAAATGCTCTGAATAGTTCATTTATAGAAAATTTCCCACTAAACTAGAAGTATCAATAAATAGATTAATAATAAAAGCATCACAGTAGCAATGAGGTTTAATTCTTCAAAGGAAATTAGAGAATGTAAATAAATTAACATTCCCTATTGAGGTGATAATAGCTATTAAATGGTGAATTTAATGATATAGAATATTAAGAAGATGATGCAGATAATGGCATGGATTTCGATCCTGATGCAATCTTAAACCTACAAAATTATATTGATTAACCATTTATCTATATAATATATTAAAATGAATAGTTCTAGACTGTTTTATGTTTTTATACTTTCTCTATATAAAACCAAATCATTATAGAATATTTAGGTTTGAATATTAAAGAAGTCAATATAAACTTTTGATAATAACAAACTTCTAAGTTAAAAAGATCACGATGATGATTTATATAAAAAGAAAAGTAAACATTGAAATGAAAATAATTAAAATCTCTTTCCATTAGAACTTCCATAAAAAGTATTGATAGATTAATTTAATTCTCATAAATCCTTCTTATTTGTGTTTTCATGAATTTATGCAATATTAAATTAATCGAATTAAAGTTAAATCCTGTATTCTTAAGACTGATGAGAATAGCATCATTTGGCTAAATCAACTCCTTAGTCTTAATTTGAATAAATATCTTAAATAAAAAATGCTCTTTTAAACTCTTAATTGGATCTCATCAATTTAAAATCAAGGTTAAACCTAGGTAATGATTTAAAAAAGTATATGAAAGCGGTTTATCTAAACAAAGCTTTGATTAATACATTTTTAATTTAATCATAAGCCTCTTCTTAATATTCTAATGAAGACTTAGAAACTTAAGATGAATTTTATTTGGAAAAAGAAACTCAATTGACTTAATTACTAACACTTTAAGAGACTATGAAAAATTTAGAAGAAAAGTTGAATGCATTTTAGTATATAGAACAAAAATCTTTTGAAGAGGAGATGCAAGATATGTACAATTACTATAAAATGTAGTACTCTAAAATTATTAAAATCACTCTGTAAGACACTTTAATTCGATAAATACTAAAGCTAGAAGAGCTTGATGAAAATGTATTTCAGATATAGGATGTAAATGCAAATGAAGAAATATCTTTGTAGATTTTAAATTTAAATAATCCCGACTCTAATAATCAAGAGGAACAGTAAAAACCTAAGATCAAAATATAGGACTTAATCATGCTAAAGAAATAAAATTTCCTTGTATATGCGCTTTAAAACAGCAGCAAATATATTTGAGAATAGACAAGCTAGCAGCATAGTTATAGAATGTGAAATATTCAATAATATGAGAAATGCAGGATATAGAGAGGTTCATAAGATTTTTCAATCAAATATAGAGAATGTTATCCC
>ARYC01018179.1:0-99490 GCA_000711775.1 Oxytricha trifallax
GCTTTAGGTTGAGCCCATGCTTGTTGTTGAAAGGAATGAGGATTTTTATAATGAGTTATTCGCATTTGAGAGAGAGTTAAGCACTTTACTATGATTTTATGTTTAAGCTTGCAAGGGCAACTTCAAATTTGAGACGCTAGTTGAGACAAAAGATTTTGGCAAGTCCAATTCATAAAATTTAAACCTAAAAGAGGTGATTTGCTTCTTGATTTTTAAGATTAGATTTAGCTTTGAGGATCATTTTTATAGAACTTTTAGTATAAATATAAATAGACAATTATTTATTTAAAATAGAACTTGTTAATCTTATCCAATCCATCATCAGCTTAATCTATTTTCATTTTTGTTATAGTTTGAGCCTTACCTTTTTGAGAGCTATTACTCATCGATTACTTATTTAAACTGGAGTTTCGAGCATTTTTACTTGAAGTTGACTAAAAACTTAATATATTTTTCTAGTTTATCAATACATTTTACTATGGATTATTTTAATTATTAGAAACCATCAAACTTGATACACTTTAATCATTCCTATTTGTCATACAGCTAGCTTGCATTTAAGTATTAAGGGAGCTTAATGATTGAAATGTTTATTATAAATTTTCATTTATATTTTTGGACTAAAAATGACTTCGATCTGTATTAGGGTATATATTTATTGTATATGTCACTTTTAATTGAGTAGTTTTACATTCGAGAAGTCAGCCCAGAAGACAACTGATTTCTTTATTTATACAATGGAATTTTTCTAGAAATATTTATTTGCTAAGCAGCTAGAGCAACAGAAGACTTTCTCTGTGGTTAATTACTCTACTGAGACATTTTAAGTGCACTTCCAGTATTTTATCTTGCTGATTTTTACCCACTCATCGTTGATACTTTGGTCTCTCTAGAATTAGATCTGGACTTACTTTTATTAGTTTTTCTATTTAAAGAAGAAGATGAGTTGTTTTTTGTGAGTTTGAAAATATTAATTTTGGCTTTTTAGACTTAACCCGTTTATTGCTACTAACAATCTATCTACTTTTATCGATCTGTTAAAGGAATCTTTTCGACAAGATAGATCAAGGCTTGTTGATCATTTAAAATAAAACAAAAAAAATCATTCTTATAGAAGTTTGTGATTTAATTGTTCTTAGGATTCTTTTATTGTTAGGTATCTTTATTATCCTACTGACTGCAAGAAGTTGAATTTGAGTATCTCTGCTCATTTTTGTATAAAGGTTTATGATTTGATACTACTTGGATTTCACTTGCAAAAGTGTCTCTACTAAAATTTTATGCTTATTCATTATTGGCAACTTAATGATTTTAAGGAATCTATTCTTTGAAACATCTCTAATTTGAAAGAACTTATTATTAATGCATATTTTCTTCCTAGCTGAATTGCTAAACTATTTAAATACAAAATAACCTTTATTAATAAAAATATGATTGAATTGTTTACTTATGAAATTTGATAAGCTTTATTAGCTCATCTTCTGGAATGTCTTATATATCTTTACCTATACCCTGCTTTATATAATTTAATATTGTTTGAAGCTCTTTACTCAGGGAACTCTTTCTGGAATGCAATTCATCTTTAAACATCTCACTGAATCTTGAATCTTTGACTAACTAATTTTTATAATCCAGATTCGTTTTACATTCCACCAAAGTATTTTGCTGGATCAAAACCCTTTTTTTGCTATATTTTATTTTAATATTTTGCTACTTTCTCAAGTGTATTTGAGAATTTGTGCCATTCTGGGTCGTTCATCCAAGATT
Source organism: Oxytricha trifallax (assembly GCA_000711775.1). Taxonomy (NCBI): domain Eukaryota; phylum Ciliophora; class Spirotrichea; order Sporadotrichida; family Oxytrichidae; genus Oxytricha; species Oxytricha trifallax. The sequence goes on from ARYC01018179.1 coordinate 1,768, forward strand.
GAGAGATTTTTTCACTGATTCTTATTTAAAAAAAAATATTGCCACGTACTATATTTAATATTAATATAAAAATACTTATGATTAAGCTTGAGGAAACACTCCTCTTTTATGATGAATTATTTGAAGATTAATTGATTGCTTGAAATTTATTTTCTTCTTCAAAATCTTCTTCTATCTCATTTGCAATTACTTATTTCCCTTCATCTAAATTACTTTGACATTTGCTGTTATAAAACCTTTTTCATTAAATAAGTATATTGAGAGACATAAACAAAACTTTCTATTGTTATTTTATTGAAATGGAAAATTATATGCCTTTTATAATAAAAATATTAAAATAATTCGACAAAATATATCGATACTAACTAATTTATTTCTACTAATCATTATTAATGTGAAAGTCTTTTCCTTCAAATTGGCATTTTATATTTATATACCATCTTATTTACTCTTCCTCTAAATAATATTTCAATTGACTGATTAGTATTTAGTATAAGGTGCTAACCTTGCTAGGCATAACTATGTCTCCTTCTTACTAAGATATCTTTTATTTTAACTTTTACTAATTGCTTACCAAGACAATGCTTTCTTAGTCAAGTGCTGTATTATTGATAAAAGTATCGTTTATATCTTTTTTCTCTGCTTTGTCTCTTTAAAGCAATAAACGCCTTTTCCTCATGTTTTCTATGCACTTATCTATCACTTCGTATTCTATTTGGTACTGTGCAACTGAGGATTACTTTAAATATATTTAAAAGATGAAATGAGTTTGCATTTAGTAAAATAGTAAGAATTTTGGATATTTTTATACTAAACTTGGCTGCTTTAAATCGTTATTTATCATTTATATTGCTTAATTTGGTTTAAACTGTTAATTTTTTAAAGTTAGAGATTGTTTTAGATTTTCTTTGTCGTTTTACTCATAATCTTCTTTATAATGATAAAATAAAATAATCGTGGATATAAAAGTTTGAAAATAATTAATTGAAATAATTATATATCTGAATAGTATGCAGAAAAATGAAGGAACAAAATTGTGTGATTGTTCTACTTTGTTTTAGATAATTTATTTATCATCATTATCTTAAATTCTTGGTTATTAATTCTATGAATTTTTTAGATTTGTGAAGTAGTCAAAATGTTAAGTTTAATTTGAAAGATATTTGAATTTAACTGATTATTCATATTTAGAGTAGAGATATAATGTGTTTACACTTTCAAAAGGCAAAGCTAAAACAGTTGGATCCAATTCTTCAAAATGATATGATAGAGAAGTGGTGAATATAGGTATTAAATATATATAACATAAATAGGAATTAAATTTTTCAAATAAAGATTGATTAGACTAGATCTAATTATTCTATTATAATGACATGAAGGACAGCCATTTAACTTTTAATAACCTAAATTCAATCTGTCTATAAATTTATTTAAAATAATTATCTATTTCTTGAAATTTATGATCAATATTTCATAAAATTTCTATTTTTAGTGACAATATTTTCATTTATTTAATTGGGTTTTTTAGGAATCAAATGATTTTAATTTATATTTGATTCTTGCAAGATTCCAGTCATTTACTACTTATCCATTAAACTTCAAGTTTCAGAATATACTCTATATTAAAATTATAAAAAGCTTTTTTTCCAAAAATTTATAAAGCACTCTGTTATGTTAAGCAATCTATGGATGATTATTAGTTAGCCCTTTTTGCATGTACAATTACTACACAACTTTTATATTAACATTATTGCCATAACTTTATACCCCACTTCAATGATTTTGCAAAAGTGTTGATGTAATTTATGTCTGATTTTTCTTAATATAGTTAGCACTTTAATCTTTTTGAAAACTTATCGGATATTACTAACTAGTGTCACTCTTTTTATCTTTAGTAATCAAAGATTGAAGAGTGCTTAGTAAATGCTGGGTTTACCTTGTGCCTTAAATAGAAGTTTGAGAAGTGGATTTAGTGAAGTTATCGCTCTTAAAGTTTTAATGAGACTGTGTGTTTCTGCACTATTAATTCATATTCATATTATTATTTGTTAACATATTAAATTCTATATTTAAAAGAAAATAACTCGCTCAGACAGAAGATTTAATATAGACAAAATTATTGAAGGAATATAATCTCTAAAATTTGGTTAATGTTAAAAGTGTAAAGATATGAATTTCAGTAATTTGTAATTTATTATAATATTTTGAGGATTGAACGGATCGCTTCTAATGCAAAGTTAATCAGACTCACAATAGCTTTAATAGCTTGATTGTGCTACCTATATGTCACCATTAGCTAATGAAAATGTACAAACTATAAACTTGATCAATGATGATGGTTAAACACCAATTAAAGGTTTAATCAATGAAGAATAAACTTGAGATTCTAGACGAGGAGACTTGCTTTTCTCACAAAACTCATTTAATTCGTATAAAGAGAGAAATTTTTATGGAAAAAGTGTATTTTTAGCTAATAATCTTAGCAAGCCTTAAAAAAATGTGAGCTAAAACAGCTTTTCATAGCTTTCTCAAAAGTCTGCTCATAACCAGAAGAATAAATTTTGCGATATCAATAATTAGATTGATTAAATTGTTAACTTTGACTCTAATTGAATGATTGATAATATAAGCGTTGAGAATTCTACATTATCCAACAAACTTATCACCCCAATAAGAATTACTTCACCCATAAACATGAATAATAATCATAATAGTAACAGCTCAAAGCAATATGATTTTTCATTTCAAGTTAATAAGCAGTAACTCTCATAAGAAGAAGACCAAAATGAAGAAAGTAACAATCAGAGTTCTGATTAAAAATCTTATGATAGCGAAGTATCCAATTAAAAAGATTAAAATAGAAAAGTAAAATAAAAACCACAGATTCTTTAATAAAGCTCGACTTATTAAACGATCCAGAAGCAACATTAATAAATGAATACAAGTCGATAAAAATCTCATAGTCACATTTAAGTATCTTAAATCGATAACGATTACTTACAATATGTGGGGAAAGAACCAATACATAAAAATACAAACCATTTGTCATCATAGATACCAGACAGGCTGTCTTAAAATGGGAATATTAGAAATTAAAACTAATAAAAAGATCCAAATCATAATTCTTAAGGTTTTAATGCATTGCCACAGGTTTAGTAACCATAGCGACAAACATTTAATACAGCTTAATTTCCTCAAAATTAGCTTTAGCCTTTTTAAACAAATAAGTTTTAATCTTTCAATCCAAGATAGTACGGAAATAGTGCTAATACCTTTTAACCTAATTCTGGCAATACAAACTAGTCTCAAACATTTCAGCAAAATAATACCTACCAAAAGCCAAATGGTTTTCAGCCAAATAGCGCCTATAATAAGTATAATAATTAAAACAGCCAAAAAGATCAATAAATAGATTAACTTTTTCATCAGCAAATTATAAAATCTATTTTTGAGAGAAACAGTGAACTTTCAACCAGTCATGTAGACATTACAAAAGGATTGATGGACTGCTTCAAAGTAGTAGGGTCAATCTTTGCTCCTGTTTTGGATGAAAAATCTAAGAAAAATTTAAAACTTAAACGTTTAATTAGTTAAAGATTAGGAATAGAAAATGACGATCAAGCTTTTGAAATAGCTGTTGGATTTAGTTTAAATGAAGGTGTCAAAAGATCTAAAATTAGCTTAAATTAAAATATATTACCAATTGAAAATCGAACTAGCTAAGGATTTTCATAATAAAAATTCTTATTATAGTAAAGAGAGGGCTAAAATTATAAGCAAATTCCAAATTTCCCATAGAACCGAACTCATACCTAACTGCTCTAAAACGAGAATAAGAAGTTTAGTTGAGATTTCAATGGAGGGAATAATATGTTGCAGTAAATTAGCTAAGATAAATTTGGAAGTAATCTCAATAGCAATTACTAACTTCAATTGAACGACGGAATTAAGTCTCCTCATAGAAATTACAGTTAAAATAGGATTAACAATCAAAATTAGGTCCAGTAGTATAAAAATGCTCTGAATAGTTCATTTATAGAAAATTTCCCACTAAACTAGAAGTATCAATAAATAGATTAATAATAAAAGCATCACAGTAGCAATGAGGTTTAATTCTTCAAAGGAAATTAGAGAATGTAAATAAATTAACATTCCCTATTGAGGTGATAATAGCTATTAAATGGTGAATTTAATGATATAGAATATTAAGAAGATGATGCAGATAATGGCATGGATTTCGATCCTGATGCAATCTTAAACCTACAAAATTATATTGATTAACCATTTATCTATATAATATATTAAAATGAATAGTTCTAGACTGTTTTATGTTTTTATACTTTCTCTATATAAAACCAAATCATTATAGAATATTTAGGTTTGAATATTAAAGAAGTCAATATAAACTTTTGATAATAACAAACTTCTAAGTTAAAAAGATCACGATGATGATTTATATAAAAAGAAAAGTAAACATTGAAATGAAAATAATTAAAATCTCTTTCCATTAGAACTTCCATAAAAAGTATTGATAGATTAATTTAATTCTCATAAATCCTTCTTATTTGTGTTTTCATGAATTTATGCAATATTAAATTAATCGAATTAAAGTTAAATCCTGTATTCTTAAGACTGATGAGAATAGCATCATTTGGCTAAATCAACTCCTTAGTCTTAATTTGAATAAATATCTTAAATAAAAAATGCTCTTTTAAACTCTTAATTGGATCTCATCAATTTAAAATCAAGGTTAAACCTAGGTAATGATTTAAAAAAGTATATGAAAGCGGTTTATCTAAACAAAGCTTTGATTAATACATTTTTAATTTAATCATAAGCCTCTTCTTAATATTCTAATGAAGACTTAGAAACTTAAGATGAATTTTATTTGGAAAAAGAAACTCAATTGACTTAATTACTAACACTTTAAGAGACTATGAAAAATTTAGAAGAAAAGTTGAATGCATTTTAGTATATAGAACAAAAATCTTTTGAAGAGGAGATGCAAGATATGTACAATTACTATAAAATGTAGTACTCTAAAATTATTAAAATCACTCTGTAAGACACTTTAATTCGATAAATACTAAAGCTAGAAGAGCTTGATGAAAATGTATTTCAGATATAGGATGTAAATGCAAATGAAGAAATATCTTTGTAGATTTTAAATTTAAATAATCCCGACTCTAATAATCAAGAGGAACAGTAAAAACCTAAGATCAAAATATAGGACTTAATCATGCTAAAGAAATAAAATTTCCTTGTATATGCGCTTTAAAACAGCAGCAAATATATTTGAGAATAGACAAGCTAGCAGCATAGTTATAGAATGTGAAATATTCAATAATATGAGAAATGCAGGATATAGAGAGGTTCATAAGATTTTTCAATCAAATATAGAGAATGTTATCACTTCCAAAGAATTTGATTAGGTAAGTATAAGTCATATAGTAAGAATGCTCATTCCTATAGTTTTGGACAGAAAATCACTATGGATAAGCTGTTTGGAAATTAAACGGGTATCAGCAGATTTTGAAAAATAGTAGCTTAAATATCTTAAATATTATTCACTCTCTAATGAAAAAGTATTAATTTTATCATTTTTTTATTTAATTTAATTAGGCTAAAGCGAGAATTCATTGATGCTAAGAAATCTTTTCTTTAAAAAATTATATAAAAAGAAGCAGCCCCAGGTGGACACTGTGTTCTTTATGTTGCTAACTTAACAAGGTCAAAATCTCCAGAAGCGTTATATTCATTCATACTTTATCTCTGCGATGGATCTTATATAATGAAATGCCCAGTTTCTGAGAAAATTAAGAATTTAGATTGTGACAGAATGCTAATTGAAACGATTACTAACAATATCTTAAAGTATGGAGATAAGTTTCATTTCTATGGTCTGTACTTAATGAATTTAGCTTTGCAAGAGTAAGCTGACTAAGAGGAAGCCATAAAAACAGAGCACCATTATCTATAATCCAAAGCATAAGCATCACTTAAAGATAAATCTAAACGGCTTTACAAGGGCATTGAATGACTAAATTTTAGGAGAACAAAAGTATGATCCTTTCTTTTTAAGATAATTACAATTTGTTAAATAAAACTCAAAAGAAGTACCAAGTATAGATGTTATCGTGGTCAAAAAGTTTTAGCCTTACTATTTAGAGGAAGCTGATATAGTCGGTAATTGCAATGAGGGGGCAATAGAAATGGAAGAATTAAAAGAATGATAAGATCGATAAATACAATGGAAAAGAATTTTTTAAACAGTAGACACTTTAAGATCAGCATTATCTTTAATTAGAAAATATTTTGAGATCAAAAGAATATGAGAGGTATAATTTAATGCTGTAAATTTTTTGTAAAACAAATTGTCAAATCTTTATTTATTCCCCTCTTTTAATATGCTAACATGAGTGACTCAGAATAAAGGAAGGTTAGGAAGACCTAAGAGTTTAACATGATGAGGATTAGAGATTAATTTTTGATAAATTCAAGCTTTGTATTATAATAAAAGTTGTAGACTCAATCAATCACCTATTATTATTATGGAACTTGCTATAATGCAAAGAAAACTGTGATAACTTTTATCAGTAGCAATTCAAGCGTGTACGAGAGTATTGAAGAGGGTCATCGTTATAGATTTTATAATACTAAACCTGATAATATGAATTATAACGGATAGAGAAAAGTTGATAAAGAATCAACAAAAAGTAAAATAAAAATCAATCATTAATATTTATATATTTAGCAGTTTTTATTTGGTGGGGAATCATTGATCTTACTGTCAATATATTTATTTTATTATTAGGTATCTAAAAATTATTTTTTAAATTAATTAATAAAATTTAAAAAAATTTGATTCTAACAATTTAACTTCTCGTAAATCCCTTTATGAAATAAATTAAAATTTTAATATTTTTTATTGGAAAGAGATATTAATATTTTCCGTTTCAAAACAATTTTCTTGAATAATTCTTCAAAATATAATATTTCTTAAAAAATAAAATTATTTTTTAATACACCTTTACCCAATCAACTTAATTTTTTAGATAAAGTTCTTTTTTCGTAGATTACAACTAGCACCTACTCATTGTATTTGATTGATTTTTTAGTGAATGTCTGTTCTTGAAATTTGATTAAGATCTAAGAGAGAAAGATTTGAGGATATTATACATTTCCAAAATTAATCACTATCGTCTTAAATGTAAAAAGAAAAGCAAAAAACCAAAGAGTTTACAAAGAAATGCATATCTTAAAATCTAAATCCCCAGCAGCTATTAAATAGTTTGGCTTAAGTTTGCGATACTTATGATTAATTAATATTGAAAAATTGTAAAGGAGTAATATAATTATTATTAATTGTGCTATCCTTTTTTAATAACATGATATATTAATGCCCAATCAAAATTACAAGTATGTAAATGAGTTGAATTTCGAAAGGGTATCTCGTCAGAACGTTTTATAGAAATTCTAAATAATAGGATGGTAATGATAGCATAGAATCACTGCTTCTCTTATCAAGTGACTTAGATATAATTTGCTTGAAAATTCATCACTTAAATTTCTATATTAGGAACAGCTTGCCTCATGATTAGTTGAAAGTAATCTGCGATGGGGTTCATTTCTAATTTTTATCTAAAGTCTAGATTAACGATAGCTCTAATACAGTTAGTGGATTAAAATTTAATAATATTTTAAAAAGTTCAACATTTTAACGCTTAATCAATTAAATTATAGTTTCGCACATTGATGATTGGAGCTAATCAAATTTATATTGTAGTAATGAATATTTTCTTGTTACCCCTTCCCTTTTAGCAATTAATACAGTTATTAAAGATCAATAAATTGGAGAGCTACTAGAGGATTATATTAAACACACTAAAGAAACAGAGAATTAAAATGAATTTTACCATCTTTACTGCCAAACTAGCAATTTAACCTCTATCACATTCGTAAAACTCAAAAAACAAAAATTAAGTTACTTTTATCATTAAATTCAATTACCACAAATTTAATATTAGATAAAAATGTTAACTAAAATTGAAACAAAATTTTAGGTTTTGTTATCAGACAGCTAGATGAGAGGTAAATATCTTGTAGAATTAGAGAAAATGGAAAAAGCCTTAAAGTCTAATGACTTTCAAATTAAACTTAGATAAATTTAAATGATCATTGGCACTAGGGAATCTCTCAAATAATATAAACAACAGTGATATACCCGCAAACTCAAGCAATATTACGTTAAACCCAATTGGAGTTTAAAGCAATTCAAACATCTTGATTATGTAAAATAATCAGAATTTATCATCTCACTCACCAACAAATACAAGATACTCAATGTAGATTAAATAAAGTGCAGCAACTAATAACTCCATGTTGGCTCTAGTGTAGACTTTTAAAAAATTAAAAGCCACTTTTAAAGGCGTTGGGGGTTTAAGATCAAAATTGGCTCAATCGATTGCTAAGCACAGTGGAAAGCCTAACCAAAATCCTACTTAATAACTTAAAACGATTCAGTAATAGAAGAAGAAGGGAAAAAAACTAGCCATTAGATTAAATAGAGAGCGTAATGTCAGAGGAAGATGAAGTGTAAATAAGTCAAGTGAAATTAAGCAACAACAATAGTTATAAACCCCGTTAGTCAATTAAGAATTATAAAATTAAAATTAAATATTTATTGGAGTAAATTATTAAAGTTTTGGCTAATTATTAAAACCATTAGCTCGAATAATTGTCTCTATAAAATAAACCAATTAGGGTGCGTGAATTTGTTTTTAGCCTAATTATATTTAATTTCAGCCAATAATAAATATATTTTAATTTCATTAATCTTAATCCCCAATCTTCATTCTTAATTGACAAACGGGGTTTTACATAGAGACTTCAACTTTCAAAAGCCTAAAAGAGGTAGAAAGCCAAATTAAATGATAGCTCCTACATCTACTGATCAAATTTTTGACTTTGATACCGGTGTAATTGTTCAACCTTAGGTATCACTATTGGACAGCTAAAAATATCAAAACCTGGAAAAATACTCTTTTAATAATTTACAATAATAATAAGATTTGGACATAGACTTAGAGATCCAAGAAAATATGTTGGAAGATGAAAATAGATACTCATAGTCAAGTCAATCGCAATAATTTTCTTAATAATATAAACTTTCTCAATCGCACCAACAATCTCAAAATGGTTTGATAAATGATAATTGAAAAATAAATCAATCAAGTTAAGCAATTTGAATAATTGCAATAGAAAAAATACAAAGCAAAATAATTATAAAGGGAAAATGAGGATTAAAGCTATGAAAATAAAAGTATAGGATGGTGGTTCATCAGAAATTTTCAAGTTTCCATTTGAATAGCAACAAAATTTATAGAATCAGCAATATTATTTAAATGTTACATGAAATTATACCTTAAAATTAATTTAATATTTGAATTTAATAAGTTTAAATCATTATCATTTTTAGTAATAGAGTTAAGCAATTTAGCCAATAAAGAATCAAACCTTTAAACTTCTAAAATTTTTATTTTTGAGGAATTGTAATGATTTAAGTAATTTTCTATGAATAAACTAAAATAATTTTCTAAATCTTATGTCCAATTCATCATTGCATTATGAGATTAATATATGCCATTTTTATTTGTTTTATATAAAATTGCTTGATTTAAATTTTTCTTGAGTTAAAGATTTATTTATTGATATAACTAGCATAAATAATTTGACTTGCCTTGTTAAGCTAGATTAGACTTGTTTGAGAATAGGCAATTTTCATACTCTTTCCATTTTAATTTTAATAACAATTTAAATAGATTTAGATATAATTAATCTTCATTTCTCTAAATTAAAATGAATTCCCTTTTTAATTATTAATTTCTTCAAAACATATTTTAGAGCAACTTTACAAAAGAGATTTTTGGTTTTGAATGTAACAGCTCAGGATAAAAATGATTAGTCAATAATATCAATCAATAGTGAGAGCCCAAGTAAGCAAGAATTTCTAATTCTAAGACATTGCAACTCACACATTTTAGATGCAACCAGTCTATAAAACTCTCAGAAAACTCTTCTTTCCCAAAATTAGTAATTATAAGACCTTACTGATGAAAATAATTTGACACAGTAATAGTCGCAGCAATAATGCTAAATCAATTTAGAGAATATTAATAAGTCAGAATCAAATTAAAACTTTGAATTAGGATAAATTGAGTAAGATAAAATTATAGTACAATCAGATTTTGACTAAAATTTATCATAGTAAAAAAGTTAGCCAAATAAGAAAGAATTTTATTAAAATTTAAATTTAGACAGTATTGAAATAGATTAGTAATAAACATTGAGGATGAAGATAGTGTTATCAAGTTCTGAATATTATCATTAAATATCTAAATCTAAGTTGCATAATTAATTAAACTTTAAAATATGTAATTTATATTATTCTTTTAAATCAATTAAATTATTGGTATAATAAAATTTAATTTGAATGAAATTTTTCTTTAATAATTTTAATTGCAAATAAATTAAGTTAAATAATTCAATATTTGATATGTTTGGGAAAATTATGATAAATAATTTAACGGCATTTTTATCATGAAGAATTAGCTATACTTAAATATAAAAGTCAAAATATAATGAATGGACTTAAGTTTTAATGAATAAAATTAAAAGTCTTTCATTATTTGTGCTTTAATTTCATTTTAAGATGAAATATATTTTTAGTATTTTTATAAAAGTTCTTCTAATATATCATGTAATAATAAACAACAATAGTTAATTGTTTAAAATCTTAATAACAAATGTAAGTACTATTATGAATTTATTTTTAAGTAAGATCCTCAATTCAAATTATAATTGCAATTATAGAAGATGCTAATGATATTTGAAAATAAATAATTGATACAGTTTAAAAGGCAATCACATAAGTCAGGCTTAAAAGTTAATTTCTAACACAAATTTAGTAAATTATTGAAAAGTAAATTATTGAAATAATATAAAAATAATTTTAGAAAAGAACTCCATTATAGAATTCCCTAAAATGATAGAAACCCTAAAAACTCAACAAACCACATTAACAACTAAATAATAATTCGCAATATTTTAGTTAGATTATAATTTAAAATTCAAATTTTAAACTTTTTCAAAGAACCATCACCAACTTCAACTATGCCCAGACAAAACATTAAATTTTATATACTTTATGAGTTAAACTTAAAAAAAACGATGAAATTTGTATGAACCTTTTCAAAGAACGTCGGAAAGTAACAGAAGGCTAGCTCAAAGCAATCTGTCGCCATTGGATCCAAGGCCAGCAAGAACGCTGCCATGAAGAAGAAGACTGGCCCATACATTTATTATTAAACTTAGTTTTAAAGAAACAAAATTAAAGGTTTAAAAGTTAAAGATCTACTAATATTTTTATAATCTTAAAATGAGACTTAAATAATTGCAGAACTTCACACTGCTTTATAATGCATTAAATTTGTAAAAGTTTATAAATATAAATAAAGTACCCCAGCTGAGGGAGGAATGAAGAGCGGCCACAGATACAGACTAGGCACAGTTGCTCTAAGAGAGATCAAGAGATACCAGAAGGAAACCAGACTTCTCCTTCTCAAGGCTCCCTTCCAGAGATTTGTCAGAGCAATCTGCGATGGAATCGACAGTCAACTCAGATTCCAGTCACAAGCCCTACTCGCTGTCCAAGAAGCTGCTGAGATTTACTTGGTCGAATCTTTTGAAGACTCAAACTTAATTTAAATATATATAATAGGTGGAATATGCGAGTAGATTAGAAACCAATTATTAAATCTATTATTGCTAAAATATAAATGAATTGATAAAAATAAATCAAATTAAATAAATTACGAAATAAATTAGTGACAGGTGACTTTGTCCAAACCTAAAAATATAGTACTTGTTCGATAAAGAATTAAAATCAGCTGGATCTTACTATTGGAGGTACTATCTTATCGCATCGTATAATTGAGTTAAATTGACTTTAATTATGGGTGATTTTTAGGAAATTTAATGCCAAAACTAAATTCAAGTTATCTCGAATCTACAATCCGATAAAGTAGTACCACCAGTATTAAAGTCCAGCTGATTTTGAATTCTCTATTAAACAAGTACCATATTGTCTAGGTTTGGAGAAAGTCACCTACCACTAATTTATAATTAATTATTTATTTATTTTAATTTAATTTTCCCAATTTTATTATACTTTAGCAATACTTAAGATATTATAAAATGATTGCAAAGATAAAATAAACTTGTGCGCCATTGATGCCAACAGAGTTACTGTCATGAAGAAGGACACGGAGCTAGCAAGAAGTATTAAAATACATTAAAGTTTTATTATATCTTAACACTTTTAATTAAATATTAATTCTACTTCATTTAATATTACAGCTTAATATAAACTTAATTGAATCCGTGGAGAGAGATTCAGAGACCACAATGACATGCAACCCAAGAATGGGGACGAGGTCTTCTATCAACTCTCCTACTATGATGAGAAGGCAAAGATGGCCAACTCAAGAAAGTTATCGTCGGCAAGCATTCATAAAAGATAAACTTTACCTCCAATATAGATGAATTTTAGTCAAGTATTTTCATTGAAAATTTAAATCTATATTTTATATTGAAGTATGCTACGATGATGATTTGAAGGGTCTCTCTTTTCTCCCCTCACTATTAATTATTGCAAATATTTAATCAAAATATTAAGATTCCCAAGTTATTTTTTTGTAATTTCTATAATTCAATAACTCGCTGCAATATGAACCCTCACCATCTTATATATTTGTTGTCACTATTATCATTAAACCCTTATTTGTCTTAAGTTTTAAACAAACATATATTCTCTTTCAATAATCATTCCTAATTAATCATACAAGTTTTATAAATTATATATTTTATAGAATAATATTTCTTAATATAAAGTATTTAATGTCAATCATATTGAAAAATTTTTAATTTATTTTAAGTATATTAAAAATTAAGTTTCACTGACTTTTTTCTTCCACCTTCTTCATAATTTCTTAGAATTACCGCTCCTTTGAAGACTGGTCTTGAAATCTCTGGTCAATTCTTCGAAAACTCTCTGCATTAATATTTTTATTAACAATCCTGACAATTTATTATGACAAAAATTCAAATTTATTAAATTCACTGTAATTCTAATTTATTAATAGTTATTATAAATCCCTCTCTCAAAGTGGATTGCCTCTATTATTAAAAACAAAAGACTTCATAAACTTAGAATGATACACTAACATTATACTGATTAAGCATAGTCTATTGATTTTTTGCATTAATTTACTAGGATTCCCTACTTTATACTTATATAAATAGCTGCTATAACTTGTCAAACTTCTCTTGCACTATTAAAGGCAACTGCTATTGCAAATTTAATTAACTAGTTTTATTGTTTGCAGTAGATGCTGATTGCTATTGTTGCTGCTAAGATTAAGTAAAATTTTAAGTCTAAATTTTGCTTGTGTAAGTATTCCTGACTGTCTTCGGTGAAAGCAACTTCAAAGTCATGTCTTAGTTTAATTGGGTTTTGGGTAGGTTATTAAGTATTCCAGAAACAGAAGAAGATAAATCATTAGAAATGTTTTTGATAGTAGATCCTTGTGTTGAGGATTTCCCTCCACTACTCACATCTGATTGTTTTCTTGGTTAATTTAGAAGATTCTACTATTATGTATTCGTTTGGTAAACTGAGTTTGATTTCTAGGTACGGGTTTAGTTTATCTATAAGTTACCTGCTAAGTTCATTATTGAATTGTTTTGAGTTAATTAAACTCAAAAAAATAAAAATTTTATAATAAAGAGTAGTTTCCGAATGAACTTTGGGACTAAGTAAAGATTAGTATAAAGTTGATTTTTATCCAGTTTGCTTAGTTGTCGCAAAACTAAGAGATTAATTAACTTGAGATTTAGTGGAAACTGGTATAGAAATATTGGAATTATAATTTTCTGAGACTACAGTGGAATTGATTAACTGCTTAAGACTTAAATGATTGCCTTTTCCATTTATCAAAAATTTTGATCAAAATAAAGAAATTAAATTTTAAATATAATAAAAACAATCCTGAGCAGCTCCATAAGAACTCACTTCTAATAGAAGTTTCACTTTCCTCTACTCATCTTTTTTGTATATTCAACTATTTTTCCAAGTCTATACTCAGATTTGTCCTTTAAGTTACACTATAAAGTCCTTCTGTGTTCCTTCATAACTCTAATTAAACATAGCCCTTAAAATGAATAAAATAGATATATTTTTGTATATTACACTGTTTGAATTCAACAGCTTTAAATATCCTTTGTATAATTAATCAAATTTTATAAATCACAAATTTTCTCAAAAGTTTAGCTTAATTACTTAAATCAACCTAATTAATTTTCTTTTGGAGAGGTGACTTGCTTGCTAACTGTGAAGATTAAGGATTTGAGGGAGGATTCAAGAAAGATTATTAAGCTTAGGCACTTGTGCCTTTAGTTATATTGGATTTTGGAGAGAATGTGAATTAATCTTTTTAACCATTTGCAACTTATGGAGATGTCTTTTCATTTAGTTTAGTTTTCTTTGGGGATGAAATTAGGCTAGTCAAATTTTTACTGCTGTTCTAAAAAAATCAATAAAAAAGTAATTAATTCTATGACTTTACTATTATATCTTCTTGAGAATTTTTCTGTTACTCTTGAATTTTCTATTTCACAAATTTAATCTTGCTAGATAAATCGAAACCTAAAGCCTATTCAATTGGCTTTATTTAAGGTAATGAATCATCTCGCCTTTAAGAAGATGAAGATCTATGTTTGCTTAAATTATTGCCAGATCCACTTCTCTTTCTCTTATCGTCATCTTATTTTGCAGCTTTAAGAGGGTCATATTCATGGCCAGTTCTTTTTTTCAGGAAATTCTTGTGCTTAATATTTTGGTACTTATCCTTGCAACGGCAAACCAATGATTGTGCTTGATCTTTAAGATCTTGTGGACTTGTAGACTTTTTCTATTTTATTATTTAGCTCTGATTTGAGCTTGGTTAATAAGTTGACTAAGATTTAATTCTTACAACTTACTGATCTACTTATATGTTAACTACTTATCTATATTAATATATTTCTTATATATTTATATATATAAATTCATAGATTTCTCAATTTATGAGTAGCTGATTAATTAATTACTGCTCATTTCTTTCCTCTAAATATCATTTCTTTTTCCAGTATTGTTATCTGAATTCATTTGAGTGTTATTAAAAACTTTATTAAGACCTAAAAGCTTCAAGGCTTAATTCACATATTTCCCTTTATAATTTTTGGGTAATTTCCCTTCATTATCACTAACTTCATTTATATCTAAATTATCATCTTCCATGCTTCTGACACTTCAATCACGCAATTTGACTTCAGTTTCTAACACTCTTGATTTAAATGGCTTATCCTATATTGGTTTTACTTATATCTTTTCCTCTTATTCATATATAAGGAGTAACTTTGTGAAAAGCGATAAAAATTGATTTTTCTATCCTTTGATGATATTAGCTGAAGCTTACAACTATTTTTGGCTTTTGTTTCCGAATTTACTCAATTCACTAATTTCACTTTTAAGCTTTTAAAAAATCATCCTATTTAAATAATTAGAAAATTAATTTTTTAGTCTGTGGTAAGCTGACACTTTCTAATAAAGCTTTCTACTATACTAAGGCCTCTTGATTGTAGGGAGGGGGTTGTCAGGCTTTCAGCATTAAGGGACTGTCACTTTGGTTCAACCGGCAAGCCTTACTACGCCACTCTGGCGGGCTTATGCATTAACAGTTTCCTTGCATAGATGAGCTTCCTAGCGTGAGTCTGGCTTCATATGTAGTAGGGAACAAAATGAAGGATGGTGCTCAGCCTTCAAAAATGAGAAGATGATAACCATAGAAGCCACAATAAGATTTTTCTTCTCCTCGGGTAAGAGGCGCCAGGCTATCACAGAGAAAGGCCAGGGATTATGTTCCCAGCATCAAGTGACACGAGTAAAATTTTTCATAATGATCCTCTGGTTAAGCCTACTCTCTCAAGCTCTGTTCCCACATCCATAACGTTGGCTCTGTTTGTGGCTTTACATCTTGATAAGGGGGTTATGTGATATTATAAAATAGGTCGGTTTTTTACGAAGTTTTTGGTCGTCCGGATCCTAATCCAGGAATCGCGCTTTGCCACGTCAACTCATTCTGAAATACGTCACGACTTTAATTGATGGTTTGATCTAGTTAATAAGTGAATAGATTCAAACAAATTGAGATTACTCATTAAATACACACAAATTCATCCTTTTGTAATTTATTTCTAACATTTAATCCTGTGCTTACTGCCAAGAGTATATCAGATAACTTCTTTCATTGTTACTTGCTTCTCTTAACGTTTCCTCTGATGAATCTTTGAATCAAAATAATTTTGAATAATTTTTTAGAGTAATGACTTATCTTTTAATTCAGTGATTGCAAGCTATTCAGCTTTTCATTGCTCTGTGTAAGTCCCATATCTGAAGGAAATTGCTTGCTTATTAGTTTAGTATTGATATTCCAAAGTCCAAAGGTTTTCTAAGAGTTTTTCTTGTTTAAAGATGAAGGCACATTTTCCTCATCAAGATCAATAACTTCTAATGGCCTGTGCTTTTATTTAGTTTTAAGAAGGTTATTTTTTTTAGGGGAGAGCAGGCTATTGATAAATGACAAGCTTTGATGTTATGGCTAAGTGTCTATTTCAGTTGAAAAATCTGTCAACGAGATTGGATCTGCTCTTCTTGAATTTTTGACATCAGAGTTATTGTTACAGGTTCTCTATTAGTTTAAAGCAAGAAGTTTCTAAGTTTAATTGATTAAAGTCAAATCTGGAGGACTACTCTTTCCCTCATTGCTCCTGAAATCACAGACATTCATTCTACTTCGACTTCTTTGCTATCTCTACTTGCTCATTCTTCTTCCTGTATTAGCTGACTTATCCCTATCAATAATTTGAGCAATTTAAATAAATTTCAAGCATGAGATATTTAATTGCTCATTATTTAGTTTGCTATATTTTTCTCATTGTGATTTTATTAATGACATTTAAGCTACTTAATTCACACTTTTCTTTATCATTTCATTGACTTCTTCACAATATTCACTGAATCTTTCTGTTCTTAACTCAAATTAAACCGGAGAATAACATTAGCTAATATCGTTTTGTTTTTGATTTTGCTATTGACCTCTTTACCTCATTAAATTTAAATATCTAATAGTTTGATATTAATAAATTTCTCATAGCCGTAGTATTAAATCCATTCCCTGTTCTATATCCTTCCACATTCAAAATTAAATCTGCGTTGAATTTCTTTCTATTTAAATCGTTTATATGAGTTTAGTACTCTAGAAATTTTAAAATGATAGTTATTTTAAAACATATTCAACTTAATATATCTATATTTTAGATGATTTTAGTAGTTTGTGGTGATTGAGATCTCATTTTGCTTTTCTGTGAAGATTACTTAGCTGTGCTGCTGACTGACTCTACGAATGAATCACTCAATTTGTTCCTTGGATTTCTCCTCTTCCTATCAAATCAGTCTTAAGAATCACAAATATACATTAATAAAGGAAAGACTTCGTGATTTTTCTGATTTACTGAATAAAATTCGGATTTATAAGTTACTTACTCTTCCAATTGTGATTAAAATAAATTTTAACATTGATTAACTTATTATACTAAATTTTTAACTTAATTAATGATTATTTCATTTTTTGTTTATTTATTTGAAACTTAGAAGGAACGCCTGTTCCGCCTGCTACACCATTAACATTTGGCTTGAGCAATCTAACTATATAAAGGTAAATTTAGGTTTGCATATAAAAGTCAGAAATATGAATATCTTTTATAGAGAAAATTCTCCAGTAAAAATCTTTAACTGAATCGTCTGAGGTCTTATTTTAGTGTATCATCATTATTATTTAGCCAAATTTATTAGTTTCTGACTATTATTCGAACTAGAATAAATTAAAATATATTTTCTATTAAAATATATTCGCTATTTCAACTACTGCATTGCATTTCTCTTCACAGGGAATATACTTAATGCATATATACATAAATGACCATCCTCATATTATGAAAATAAGAAAAATATTTCTATATATTTCAGTGGTGACACTATATATTAAGTAATTGGGTCGAAATAATAAATATAAATAAGAAACTTTGAACAAGTTGTAGAAACTAGAAAAGAATTTACTATCAGAAATTCCTTTTTTATTCAATTCATATATTAAAAATACACAAATGGAAATCAATTCAACAACAACACAAGCTTCTAGTGATGTCGAAGAAATGACACTAAGAAACATATCAAGAGATGAAGTCACAGCTCATGCTAAAGATGGTGATTAATTTAAATTAAAAATATATCTATTGCTCATATTAAATTTGGATATTGAGAGACTCTTGGGGTATTAGTTAGTTTATGAATCTACTTTTTTAATTAAGCAATTTTTTAAATGGGTGACTGCTGGCTCATAATATATGGCTAAGTTTACGATGTGAGT
Source organism: Oxytricha trifallax (assembly GCA_000711775.1). NCBI lineage: Eukaryota > Ciliophora > Spirotrichea > Sporadotrichida > Oxytrichidae > Oxytricha > Oxytricha trifallax. The sequence continues at coordinate 20,352 of ARYC01018179.1, forward strand.
GTATATATGGAAAAGCATCCAGGTGGAGCTGAAATCCTTCTTGAAAACTCAAATGGGAAGGATGCTTTTCAGGCTTACGAGGACGCCGATCACACAAAGAGAGCCAAAGAGTTGCTAAAAAAATAAACTTTCTCCAATTTAAATCCTATTTATTCTAAAAATTCAAAATTTTGAATAAGTAATTATATGGAAGTTTGTTTGTTTATTTCACTACATTTTTTGAATATTAAGTGAAGTAATTTCTTATATGTTTACTACATAGTAGAGCTTTCAGAGTGATTCTCTAATAAAATATAACCTCATAATCACTATATATAATCATATTCTAGTGTTAGAAACGAAAGCCGCCTTGTAAATTTAACTATTAATTTTTCAAAAGTATTCATTATATTCAATCTAAATTAAGTATATTTTTCAAGGTTTATTCCATTTTCCTCTACAATTTTTTTAAAAAAAACTGTATCTTCCCTTGTTTATCTGAATCGCTACTCTTTATTAATATTTAAACTCTATTTAAAGTCAATTTTACATATCTTTCTGATAAAACATTCTTGCTAAAGTGAAAATTGAATTTAGAAAACTAATTAATATTAAATTAATAATTAATTAAAATAGTGGCAGTTGACTTTTTCCAAACCTAGACAATATAGTATTTGTTCCATAGCGAATTCAAAATCAGCTGGGCTTAACTATAGGTTGTACTGCCTAAATCTCATAGTAGAAGCGAGTTAATTCCACTTTAAGTTTGCCATTAAATTTACTAAACATATCTCCCATATTTAAAATCTAGTTTTCTCGTGGCTACGATGCGATATGGTTGTACCGCTATTAGTAAAGCCCAGCTGATTTTGAATTCGCTGTGGAACTAACACCATATTGTCTAGGTTTCAAGAAAGTCAACCGCCGCTATTTTAATTATAAATAAAATTGGATTTTAATTAATTTTCCCAATTAAATTTTACTTTAGCAATATTGCATAAAATAAATAAATTAATAAGTTGTTATTTATTTTAATTTTAATATAATGATTAAGCAATAAGTGATTATCTAATTAATTAGTCGATAACGAAGAATAAATCATATTAATAGCCTATAACATCATTAATTTATTGCGAATTCTATATTCTGACTACATTCTGCTATGATAAAAATATTGCAAAATAAGAAAGAATCATGTAGACAATCATAGTTGTAATTCATTAATAAATTTGATTATTATTTAAATTAATTTACTATATATAAACTTTTACTCTTAAGCAAGAATTCTTAAATTAAATGATAATTATTTACTCATTAATTTACTTCAACATATTTGAATTCTATGATTAATTTTTTCCTTCCTATAAAGTAATGCTAAGTTCTAATTAGCCTATTAAATTTCTTTCTTTTATGACAAATAAAAAAAGTGTTGTTCTTTAATTAATTTATGATAATTTATATAAATCTTATTACTTCAGTGACTATTTAACTTAAGAAGTGTTCTATATAAATAATGGTAGAAAGCTCTAATAGAAAAGTGAGTCTCTTGAAAGTTAACCATTATCTTTGAAAATCAATTTTTAAAATGGAATTCTAATTATATAATGAGATTTAGATTTAGCCAAATGGTTGAGTTAAGGACATAAGAGACTTCTTGGGGAAAACACCCTCTGAGTTGTTTTAATGCGATTAATTTTTCAAATTGACTAAATAAGATAAATCTAATCCCAAATCAAATCCTTCAGAGTTAAAATAATTGGATGTGGACGTTTTTAATACAACTTATAAAGTTGTTAATTATAGGAGGATAGCGCATAATTATTTGTATGTAACGTTTATGAAGCTAAAACAGGCAATCCTAGAGGGATATATCACAACTGCAGAGATAAAGGTATTTCCGTATTTGTGCCAGAAGGCAAGGAGCACATTGAATTTATGACTTTATATAATAGAGATATCGAAGCATATATATAATTTGATCTTCCAATGAAATTAAACTGGTCTCAAACATTTCTTACATATAATTGAATAAATGTTTATGTTTTAAGAATTAATCATAGCTCTTTGAATTCACAATTAATATATTTAATTAAACTAGTCTCTTGTAAATTAGGATATAATTAGAAAATTTGGGGATACTGTTTAAAAAGGAGGAGGTTCAATTACAGTGTGGCTAAACTATGATCATTTAGGAATTGGTTTTACTTTCCTATACAGCAGTTGGGATGACTCTTCTAATCCACTTACTCATATAACCGTGTTTATTCTGCCGAAAGAGCCTCAAAAGCATTGCAGTAAGTGTTTGAAAGCAATTGAGAAGAATTCCGCGCAGGATTAAGTAAGTAATGATGACTTCAAAATAGAAAAAAGAGGCTCTTGAAAAGGATAAGAACTTTTTATATGAAATATTCAGTAAATTTTGATAAAAAAATAATTAAAGATAACGATATAAAATGCAAGTGTGGAATAGCATTCTGTAGAATGGAATGCTACGATGAATTCCAAAGATATCATTTATGCACTCTAAATTGAAGTCAGTTGAAATCACCTATATTTTTCATTAATTTGATAATGTTTTACTACATACAACATAGTCAGTTTGATTTTTATCTAATTTCTCTTATATTATCGAAACGGAAATTTATTTATTGAAAAGATAATAGCATTTATTCTATCTTATTATATTGTTAAGATGTTATATTTCATAAACCTTTCTGTAAGCTGTTTATCCATAGGTATTTTGTGAATTTGTGGTGATTCCTCCACCAATTTGAATTAAATCATGATTTGAAGAGTGTGGACTTATTTCAACTATGGCGCCCAATTATTATTAAAATTCGCACTTATTTATAATCATTCATAATAAATACATAACAGTGTTATATCTCTTCTATTGGCCTCTGTTTTAAGGGACTTCAAGCATGGCTTCTTTATTGTTGAAATTCATCATATAGTTGTTTTGGGAGCTTGAAGCATTCATTTGTTAGGAAGCAGGTATGTTATAATCGTAGACGCTTTGAGTATTGCCTCCATTCGTAAATGCCATTTTATTGCCCATGAAATTACTAGGAACTCCGCTTGGATTTTAACTAAAAATTGCTAATTAATAAAAAGAATTCTATAAATAAGCAAAAAGTATATTAATTTTATTTAGTGATGGTTGCTCATATTATAAAGCATAAAAAATTATATATTTATAGAGATTTAGATTTGACCACATTTATCAATGGAGTCAATATTTATCCAATCGTACCAGGCATGAAATAAAATATATTAGAATAGCTATAGTTGGGTTAATGGGTTGATTGCAATATAAATCAAATAGGAATGTGTTTTATTGTAGGAATACATACAATCGATTTAGGAAAATTAATTTAAATTAAATTAATTAATTATTAAAATCATGGCAGTTATAAATATCAAATTAGATCTTACTGTAGATCCCGCAATTTTAGCTGGACTTTACTATTGGCAAATTTCCTGAATAAATCTAGGAAGCAATATATTTTGGTTTTAAGCTAACTCCCTAAAACTGTAAAAGGGTTTTTTCTCTGTTGAGCGATTTGATAAATTTATTCAACCAATAGCAACCACCGTCTCAATTTTAATGCGCTATCCATTGACCATAATGAAGTCAGGATTTGGAGACATTTTCCAAAAATATAACTGAATAAAATTAATAATTAAATAATTTGAATTAATTTTCTTAATTCAATTCGATTGTATTCCTACAATATTTGACTGATAAAATAAAGGCAAAAATAATAAAGTCTTTCTAATTTCAAATATTTGCTTAACTTAGATACAGATCTAAAATTTTACAAGATAATTAATTAAAACTCTTTTAAAATCAAATGTCTCTCAATATAATATTTTTATCAATACCATTTTACATTATGCCAGATACTCCACTTATAATGCCTTTCTTGCTGCCTTGTCTATTAAAATTCATTTGTCTTCCACTAGTGTCTTCAGTGGCACTGGCTTTCTTCTTAAGTTAGTTAAACTTGTTCTGGCCTGCTTTAGGAGAAAACTTGTTGTTGCTATAAAGTAGCTGATATTGATTAGACTCTTCAAAGTCATTTTAGAGGTACTCACTGCCGCCAGTATCGATTCTCTGGTTATCATAAGGATCGTTGCTTCCTTCTCTATCTCGGTTGTTATTTTAACCAATTACTCCTAATGAGTTTAATGCTCCCATACCTATCCCTGCTCCAACACCTACTACACCATTATTGTTGCGCTTATTCTTCATTTTGCTATTTAGTTTTTTAGAAAGCTGCCGTTTACTGTTGCTGTTGAGGCATTTTATAAATGTTGCTGATACCACCCGTTTTGTTTCCTGCTCCAAACCAATTTTAATTTGGGATTGAACTTGGAACATTGGATTTTGATTAAGGTGAGTGTGAAAAACCTCCGTTAGTTATAAATTTTAAGCCTAAGTGAATTCAAGGAAATCAAAATGCCTACATAAGAATTATTTATTATATTTATAGTTCTTTGTTCGACGTTCCCTTGATTCTATTGAATCTTCCTTCCTCTTACTGGACTCTCGTTTTAATAATAAGACTCCTCATCTGCTTCAATAATAATTCCTTGTGTTTATTGCTAATCACCCTGTTTATAATAACTGCCAATCGGATTCCCAAATTTATTGCTACCTCCAGCTGCTGCTTAAACGATATTCGAGTCATACTCGTTCAAGCTTTTGTTAACTACAGAGAGATTGATGTCATAGTTATACTCTGCTTGTTGTTTGTTATGGTTTGCTATCACTTGGTTGTATAGTGCTGTAGTTAAGTTATTTGGCATGAAATTGCTCATTGTGAAATTATTACTGAAGTTATGATGGATAGAGCCTATGCCTAAAGATTACCCCTGAGACTAAATATCATCAAAGTGCCCATATAATGAAGAGTTCTTTACATTTTGTAATGAATAAGTATTGATGCTTAACAATGGTAATACAGTAAAAAGATTAAAATAATTTTTTTGGTACAATTGAGATGCTTAACATTTTGAGTTGCTAATGTTAAAATTAGTGCCTGTTTAATAGAGATAAATAGAACTATTTCCTGGCACATTCGATAAAGATGAATCTCTAGCTTATTAATTCTTCACATTTAAGAAGTTATTGGAAGCTAATTGATTCTCTAAAAATAAATTAAAATAACTAGTTCTTACTTTGAGTGTCTTTCCTTCCTTGAGATTTAGATTTTGCATCCTCCATAATATTATACTGTTAACCAATCAATTTCTTCTGTTAACTGAAGTTGTTACTTCCAGCTACTTTAATGGCTGCAATATTGTTTCTAAGCCCACTTCTTGATCTTGAACTTTCTTGATTTCTCAAACCTGGATTATTGTAATTGTTTGCACTTTCTAGTCTTCTTAAGTTTACTTGACTTGATTTGTATTCTAAACACATTTGCTCCTCTTCTTGATTTCTTTATCCATCGAAAAATGGATGGCTAATTGCTTCTTTTGAAGATAATCTATCTTTATGGTCCATCTTAAGCAAGCCTTCCATCAAATTTAGAGCTTACTTAGACATCTTGCCGATATAACGCTTCTCTACAGTTTCTGGTTTGCTGTGTTTAATGAGAAATCTCAAATTAATTTTAATCTATTCACTTATTAACTAGATCAAAACATGAATTTAAGTCGTGACTTATTTCAGAATGAGTTGACGTGGCAAAGCGTGATTCCTGGATTAGAATCTTTAAGACCAAAAATTCCTTAAAAAACCGATCTGACTCCCAGTACCACCTACTCCCCTAATCAGGATATAAACCACAGAGCCAACGTTATGGAAGTGGGTTCAGAGCTTGAGAGAGTAGGCTTGACTAGAGGTTCATGGTGACAAATCTGCTTGTGTCACTTGCTGTTGAGAACGTAATCCCTGTCCTTTCGCTGTGATAGCTTATCGCCTCTTACCCGAGGAGAAGAAAGATCTTATCGTTGGCTTCTATGGATCTCATTTTCGAAGGCTGAGCACCTCCTTCATGTTGCTCCCTACTACCTAGGAAGCAAGACTCACGCCAGGAAGCTCATCCATGCAAGGAAACCGTTAGTGCATAAGCCAGCCATAGTGGCGTAATAAGGCTTGCCGACTGACCCCTAATGTTGAGAGCCCAACAACTCCCTCTCTACCCTCAGAAGGCCTTAGTATACTAGAAAGCTTTATTAGAAAGCGTCAGCTTACCACTGACTAAATAATTAACTTTCTAATTCAATAATTCTGGTTTGCTAATATCTTGAGGAATTTAAACTCTATAAATCTGGGATTTTTCTGAAACATTTCTTGCTGTTCTTAAGTGAAAAGACCCAAAATCTTTTGTATGCAATACAACTAATCGATTTCTGATTCTCCTGGAAAAAGAGGTTCTCCATCGGTTAGTTCTCCCATTATACATCCAATAGCTCACAAGTCAACTTCTTTTCCGTATTTATAACAAAGAAGCAACTCTGGAGATCTATACCATCTAGTGGCAACATAATCAGTCAGTGCTTGATTTGCTCCTCCTTTTTTTTAAGGCAAATTTCTAGCAAATCCAAAATCGCATAATTTCAAAACACTGCTGTTATCCTGAATCAGTAAATTTTCAGGCTTTATATCTAAAAGAATTACATTCAGATTATGACAGTAGTTTATTGCTTTTAACAATTGATAAATATATCTACGAACCATTTCGCCCTATAAGTATCCATTAAGATTCTCAATTAATTTATTGATAAATTTGCTTAAAAATTATGAGATCTATGCCAAATCAATTTATAACTTACATCTAAACCATTAGTCCTTTACTCCAATATTTCAAGAAGCGTTTTCTCCACAAATTCAAACACTAAGTATAACTTGCCTTTTCTACATTTATCATGTTAATTACATCCTAACTTTCATTTTCTTAATGTAATTACCTCTTAAAAGCTTCTCTGAGTAGAACAATATTTTCATGTTTAAGAAGTCTGAGCATTTCAACTTCTCTCATCGTTGTTTTCTTTACTATTTCATCCTCTTCTGTGTTTTCCTTAAACTACTTTATTGCAACTGTATAGTATATCATTAGGCAATTGCTCTTCAAAGTTAAATTGGAAAATTATATTTAAAAGGTTTCATGGACTAATGAATTTTATCTTACCGAACTCTCCACTTTCTTTATATTTTGCTTTGTAAACAATACCATAGGCACCTTCTCCAACGATGCCCACTATTTCATATTTATTCATTTTATTATGCTTATATTTTTGTTAATTTTATCGATAATTGATTAGTTTCCCACTGTTGCTGAATTTTAACAACACTCTTTAAGAATTAAGTATAAACATTAAAGCCAATATCATATATTAATATTAACAAATAATTAAGAAAAAGTGGATTGGGATTAAAATAAATTATTAATTACTAATAATTGATTGGAAAAAAACAATGTTGGACAGGATTAAAAAGAAAATCATGCATAGCGGGGTGGGTCATGATGATGCTGATACTCTCTCGCAACAAAATTAAAGAAATAAAGATTCTAGCCACAATGAATCAAGCATAATATAAATGGAAGGAAATTTCATTAAAAATGAATTGTAGGACGATTTAGTTAAGTCTGGAGCCTAATCTGCCTTGAACATGGTTTTATTTACTATGCTGAAATATGAGTTAATAAAAGACTTTAATTTAATAAACATATTGAATGGTTAAGAATACTGCAAATCAAGCTGCAAAGAGTCCAAGTAATCACATTTATCAATCTTAGCTCAACTAAAGCTAAATCTTCAATAACATTGACTAGCACATTCTGGAGACACTTTTGACTAAAAACAGATAGTTAAAGTAAGATTTGAAAGTACATAGCTCAACAATTGAAGAGCTTAAAGAATAAGTTGATACTTTGACTTATCTAGAGTCTGAGGCATCTGAGGATAATGAAGTTATGCGCTATAAAGTACTTTCACTATTTAATTCATAAAATTTAAGAATATTTTTTCTTGTTGATAAAGAAAATTTAGTAGCAAATATCACTAGAAGGGTAAGCAGCAATTGATGGCACAGAGCTAGAAGACTTGAAAATAATAGACCAACTTAGAATTGCAAAAAAGGAAATGTATGAAACTTGAGATAGCTAAAACTCAGATTTAAGCTTATAAAATTCTACTAAACAACCAAGTTTTATCTTAATCTGGTGAAATTCATATATATGAGGAAAATAATTAATTTCTTGATTTTAGTGACACTAAAATAGTCCTCGGTCAGCTTAAGGTCCTCTATGATCTCAATAAAATTGAGCTTAGTGACGATTCTTAGAGGCAACTAACTATTAGCGTGTATCTCTTAGAGAAGGAAACTTATCGCTTTTACAGAGAAAAATTGTACTAGAAAATTGCACTCAAAGTTATTTAATAGTCCGAGTACATCAATAAAATTAGAAATCAATCCTATTAAAATGAGATTATTTAAGAAGGTTAGTCAATTCACATACCTTAATAATAGTCTAAAATCTTCCTTGAAAATAAAAGATTTAAGAAAGATATTAAAGCTCTCAATACTTAGCGAGAAGAAACTTAAGCTTAACTTAGGCAATAAACAATTATAAGTTAAGAGTTAATTGGAAAGAATCAGAAGACTGCCTTAAAGCTTTAAGATACTAGAAAAAAATTAGACGATTTAAATATATATATTTTTAATCCTTCAAGAAATCTTTTAATTCTCAAATGTTTATATGCTTTAATAATAAATAATTTATTAATTTGAGAACAAACTACAACTAATTAAAGCAGCAAGACCTTGAAAACGATGAACTGACTTAATCGTACATAGGACCAAATATCAATTTAATTTCAGAGCAAATATATCAATTTTAATCACAATAAAAAATTAAGCTATAAAATGCTTACAAGGCAGTATTTGATAAGAACAAGTAGATTGTAGACAATTTTAATGCGAATAATCAGATGAAAATACAGATTTAAAACTTACAAAGTCACTATTGATTATATACTTACATTAGTAGACTTAATCTATTTTTAATTTCTTTTTTTTCTTCAATAGTCTCAATCAGAGCAGAACTCTAAAGCAATCTACGAAAAAAATCGGTAAATAGGGGACTTATTTAACGAAAACAATTAGCTGAAATCTCAGATTAACGACTTTGAACAAAAACAAGTGAAACTACAGTCTGAAATATAAAATCTCAAGAAGAAGGCAGACTTAGACAATTAGGGCTCTAAATACGAGATCAGTGAGCTTAGAAATTAGAATGATCATTTTGAGCAAGAATACAAAAGAATGGAGAAAGAATTGTAAAAAGCTATGGATAATCTCAAGAAAATTAGCAATAATATTTATTAATGCTGAAATATGATTGATTTGGTGTAATTAATTAAAATTCAATTTAATATAAATCAAAATATAGGCAGTTAAAGTTGGGCAATTTGAAAGATCATAGGTTTATTCGATAGAGAATACATTAGCTGCATTTTACTATTGGTGCTACTATTTTATCGCATCCCTGAAGCGAGTCAACTTCACTTTAATTGAATGCCTCTAATTTCACTATATTATGCCCTCAAATTAAAATGAAGTTGTACTCCTCCAGGGATGAGATAAAATAGTACCGCCAATTGTAAAGACCAGTTAATTTTGTATTCTGTATCGAATGAGCCCAAGATCGTTCAAATTGGTCAACTTTAACTGCCAATATTTTGATTAAAATTAATTTAAATTTTAAATAATTTCCCCAAAACAATAAATTTTTCAGCAATAATAATAGGATCACATTGATTAAAGAAAAATCAAGAAACATATTATAAATTAATTATGAACTAGAACAATGATTAAGTTAGCATGGATTATTTCAGTAATTTAGCAAGTGCAGGTGCCATGAGTAATTTGTAAAATAATGAAGCACTAAACAAGAAAAATCAAGAATTCGTTGAACTTCAAAATAAATATTAAGATTTAGAGTAGAAAAGTAAGGGATTTGAGTAGGAGCTAAATAAGATTCAATATTATTTTGGTAAAAATAATTAAACTATAATATTGCAATAGATAGGAATAAATTTTAAAATTAACTTTCAATATGACAAGATGCTGAGAGAAAAGTTAGGCATAAAATAAGAATAAATTTCCAAGAAAGTGGAGGAAGCAAGAAAGGCAGTTTATGAGAAAAACAAACAAATCAACGATTTATTCAATAAAAACATAGAGCTAGAGGAGAAACTGTCACAAAGTTCATAATAAGAAGAAGTCAAGCAGTCCTATGATAAGTTGCTAAGAGAGAAATTATATTTTAAGTAAATAATTATTTTTACAATAAGGAGGGAGAAATATTAAACATTTTTTTCAATGCTATATTGTGTGCATAGTCATTTAATATTTGTATAAAGTATAAATTAGGCATAAAAGACGAGTCTTTCTCGAAGGAAGTAGAAGAAGCAAGAAAAGCGGTATATGAAAAGAATAAGACCATAAATGAAATGGCTAATAAACAAATGGACCTCAAAAAACGAATCTAGGAATTAGAGGATAAGTTGGAGATAGGCAGTTCAGATGCAGGAAATTTTCCAAATTCAAATAATTAAGATCGAAGTAATTCTAAGTAGACATATCTTAATTTATTTATATTTTTTTATCATATGTGATTTTGCTTAATCATAAAAATTATAAACCATAACAAGCAGCAAAGCAAGATAATGACTTTTTCGGTGGATTTTTCAGTACAATACAGAAATAGATATTTAGAGTTGAGTTGAGGAGGAAACTTAATAATATCATTCTCAAGGTAATAAGTAAGAATAGCATCATAATTATAACTTCAACAATCAACCTGTATTTTAAATTCTGATTAAAGTGGCTTTATTTCACATCTTTATTCTCTATGCACTATTATATTGGATCTATTTAATTATTAAAAGCCTCTTTAAAATCAGTAAAAGCAAGGTCCTTCTCATAAGCAATAAAATCCTAAACAAACTTTGAGTTTCCTCGATTCTCAAGCCAGATTAGGTGGATAGGAAAATAATTAAGCACCTGTTTTGCAAAAATCTTAGAATATTAGTACAATTGACTTCCAGAGTTTTGGACAGAGTAACAAAGAAAGTAAATAAGATTCATCTGATGAACATTTTAGGTTTTTAAATTAGTTTGCTACTTAAACTTAACCATAGACTATTATCAAGAAAAATATGGGTATTTATAGAATATTTCAATTACTCTTTCTCAAATGTTGATTATTTATGATGTATTTTTTTTGCCCTATTCAAAATAACTTAAAGTAGAAATAAGGAGCAGGAGCTATATCTTTTGGTAAACAAGAAGAACCAAGTACGATTCAATTACAGGATTTAAACCCAATTTCTAAGCAGCAAAATGACAGTAGTAAAACTTATGTGATAAGTTTTGGATTAAGTAACCAACCAAATAAAAGTAGCGGTATAAATGTTAATAATTAAGAATTTGATTTTGATTTTTTGGCTGATAATAAAAATCAAAGTTCAGCAACAAAAACTACCGTATAAAAATAAAGCGATCCATTAGAATTCCTTAATTTTGTGTCTGCCTTTACAGCTACAGTTGCTCAAAATAGGAAATAAGTAGCTGCCCCTATATAAGATTTAGATTTCTTGAATGATATGTTTACAGGGTTGATTGGCTAATAGGTCAGTAAGTAACCATAATAAATTATGAAGAATGAATCTGATAGTAAAGTAGCATCTGGATGGGGATAAGAAGATGAAGATATTATTTCAATTGGAGAAGATCTTCCAGCAGATACCTAATAGGACACTGACTAACAACCCATTGATAGCTCAAAACAAGTTATAAATTTGGAAATTGATGAACATAATTAGCAAAATGCTACTGCTGCAATTGACATCGATGAAGTTGGTTGGGGTGATGAAGAAGAAATAATCATTGACAATGATATTGAACAAAAAGATAAAGAAGTTTGAGAAAGTATGAAAATATAAGAAGCTCAAAAGGATTTTACACAATAGAATAATCAATAGCATCATCTAGAGCATATTGATATTAGTAATGCTTGGAATAAACACTCCAAATTCAGTAATTCAACTTATCAAGAAGTACTTTATTTTAAAGCATACTTTACTATAATTTGATTATATATTTTAGACAATGTTTTATAATGAGTATAGATATTCATATTAACTTACGAATAAGTGATAATTCCAATGATTATAATCTTTAAATATAGTTAGACTGCGCTTTGTAAATCCCTTGATACGATTTAACATTTTCCTTTTTTTAAACTACATTTTCATTGCCTTTGTCAATATTTGATTACCATTCCTTTGAAGGTAGTATTTTGTATATTGGTTTTTTTCATATTAAATTCTAAGAGAATATAATAAATTGACTTAGTGTTTTACTTAATTTTTTTAGCCTTAAATTAACCAATATTCTTTTTAATTTAATTAGGTTTCAATGATGACAAGGATTTAGATATTGAAATACAGTACGACTACACTCAAAATATGGTATAGTAACCAACCTATTAATGCGAATATATCACCAATAGACTAAAAAGATAAGCAATTAATCAATAAATCTCCAATTTAAGATTACATTGACACCCATCAAACTCCTTAAGAGTAAATATAGCAGCAAGTTGTTTAGACAGACAATTATAAGAATATAGCAGAAGTAGTCCAAAGTGGTGTAGCTGGTGGCTGGGGAGATGATGATATTGAGGATCTTCCCATTATTGATGAGGATGAATAGGTTGCTGATCTCCTTTAATAAGATTAATTGAACCAAGAATTAACAAATTACGTTAAACTAAAGTAATCCCCAACCAAGCTAGTTAATGATCCTTAAGAAGCTTAAGTGGATCATTAATATTCACATAGTCAAATATAAGATGAAGAAGAAGAGATAAAGCATGATTATACTGAATAACAGGTGAAATTTGATGAAGAAGGCAGACATTCATAATAGTCTCAATCACCAACTTCAAAACAGTAAGAATAGCATGATTTGGTGATAAATGATGTGTATATCACTACTCATGATCAAGATGACCCAAATAAAGATCATATCTAGATATCAATCGATCCCACTGAAGAAATAGACAACTAGCATAATATAGACTAAAGTGACAGTCTTGTAGAAGTTATCACTGATGAATACGATCAGAACAACGATGATGATAGTCTCAATTAAGAGCAACAAATTCAAAATGTTATTGAAGATATTTAGCACTAGAATGTTGATGAAGAGTAGATTGACACAACAACTGCTCCAATTAATGATAATAACACCTAACTAGTTGCAGATTATAGTTAATTAAAATTTGAATAGGATCAGTATGATTAATAGCGCCTAGATTATCAGGACTATGATGATGAAGGCTTCAACAATGAAGAGGGCTTCTCGCATATGATTACTGATGAAGAGAGATAGAATTTGATTAATATAACTAATCAATAAGTAGACCAGTAATTTGCATAGTTTTTAGTAGATTCAAATGAAGAGAATAATGATTAGAAATAAAACGAAGATGTTCAAGATGTATAAGAAGATGATTTACTAGAGAAAAAGCAAAAGGATGATGAGGAATAGGCTCTGGATTAAAATATAGGAGACGATTAAATTAATCAATAGCAGAAATTATAGGAAAAAGGAATAGATCAGCAAGATGCTATCACAATAACTAAAAAAAAAACATCTCTGTAAATGATACTTTACATGTAGATCAACAGGTTCTTAGTACTATTGATGAAATCAACCAAGAAAGGGCTGAAAATAAATCGAAAGAGAATTAAGATAAAATTGAAAAACAGTAGTAGCAATAGACAGAAGAAACGTTCAACAAGAATGCAAAGCATTAAGAAGTCTTAAATTTAGGATGAGAGTACAATTAAAATTTTTAAGATGGCAATCAAGAGGATTTTAAATAGATTTTGAAGCTGATCCACTTTAAGAGGAAGACCTTTAAGTTGATCTAAATGTTAAAAAGCAAAATTAAACTGAAGATCGATCTGCCAAAGTTTAGGCGTAATCTATCGATTTAAACAACTAAGGTTGGGGTGATGACGACGAAATCAAGCTTGCAAGCGATGAAATTTAATAACTCAAAATTCCTCTTACTAGTTTTATTGAGTTTTTTATTAAAAAAAAGCCTTTTAGTTGCTTAATTCATTAGGATTTTATTTAAGTTATTTATGGAATTAAAGTGTAATCATATGCAATTCAAAATATTGTATTCGCAATGTTTGGGCAGTTTATGGCAATAATTATGTAGGAATACTATTTAATTTGAGATATGAGTGTGACAAATATTGTGATTGACATCTAATTTAAGGCTAATAAGCTAATTTCATAAAATTATTAAGTCTCACTCTCTATTAACATCAAAATTTATTAGGAAGAAATCTATTTTAAGCCTTAAGAAACAATTAACACCATAATAAAATCACACAGTATCTTATTTATGTTCAAAACTCTGAAATTCTTATATAATTTCTCTAAAGCTTAATAGAGTTGTGATATTCTTCCCAATTTATTGAGTTTTAATAAATATCATCTATATCTTGCTTAAAAATATTATAAGATAGGATATTTAACAACCATTAAATTAAAGTCATGAGAAAAGAGATATTGCAGTAAAGAAGTTTATGACTTATTAAGCATAATTCAAAGTTATTATTTGATTTAGCTAAAGTTATACCTAACTCTTAATTAATTCATCTTCGGTAAAAAAAAGACTGAATAATATACTCAGTTCCTGCTATAACTGATAGATAATTATGCTGACTTAGAAATTATTCTGTTATTTAAAACTTATTAATTCATAAAAACGAATGGCGAAAGATTAAATATAGCCCTATATTTAATGGAATTTAATTGTATTGAGGTTATTGAACAAGCACCAAAAGAAATTGCTTCTTTATCATTTGATATACGATTTAAAGATAGACACAGTAAATTTCATATAGAGTACTTCTAATAGGGTCAGTTATGATAAAGCAAGTGTATGTGCAAGAGTAGGGAAGTTTTATGCTTATAAATAAGTTTTAGATTTAAATAAATGTATAAATTCACATACTAAATGATCTTTTAAATAGATTGGCTTCTCTTTCTATTCTACTTCTTGTGGTTTTATAGATCCTATATTTCTTCTCTTAGAGCCTACTCCTAAATCTATTCTAATTTCAACTTGCATTCTAATCTTCGAAGAGTCATTCACTAAGTTCATGCTTTACTTTGAGGTTTTCTCACTCTCTTTAATCCGCTACCCTCTTTCATCAAAAGAGAGCAGTAATTTATTTTTCTAAAAAATTAGAATCTAAGCTAACTCGAGATGTATGGATGCATCTACAATTTTTACAGCTATATTTCCTTAATTTATGGATCTTTTTATCCTTTTATTCTTGAGATGATTCTTCGTTTTATGTGAATATTTTAGATAAATTCATCAAAGTATCCAGGTTTTGAAGTTCCAAAAATGGCATAGAGAATTTTTTCTATCAAGTTATTTGCTAATTGTAGCTTTGAAGGATAGTAGAGAGCAATATTAAAATCACTTGCATCATTAAAAAGGTTTGTTTCTAAAATCACAGTTAGGAATCTCAATTTTCTTTAATTTTTCTTTCATTATTATAGGAATACATTCGATTAGGAAATTAATTAAAATTTAAATTAATTAATTATTAATTTTATTCAGTTATGTTTTTGGAAAATTTTTCCAAACCCTGGCTTCGATATGGTCATTGGATAGCTTATAAATATGAGACGGTGGTTGCTATTGCTAGAATAAATTTATCTCATCGCCCAAGTGAGAAAACCCCTTTTACTGTTTTTGAGAGTTAGTTCAAAATATCTGGCTTCCTGGGACGATTCAGGAAATTTGGCAATAGCAAAGTCCATCTAAAATTGCGGGATCTACCGTAGAATCTACTCAGATTTGAATTTTGAGGCAATTTGGATTTTATAACTGCCAAGATTTTAATATTTAATTAGTTTAATATAAATTAATTTTCACAAATTGATTGTATTCCTACAATATCATAATATTTTTTCTCTATACCTAGTTAAGTATTTTAGAATATAATTTTTGTTCCATTTTTAATTAATATAATCTATCGAATCATTAATAATATATTAGTATAGGATGAAAAGTAAACTTTTGCAATCCAAAAATCTCAATAGGTTCTTATACTTTTAAATTTTCCTTTTAATTCATGAAATTAAGTTCTCTTTTTTCATGATTTAATAAACATCTTGCCTTCTCCTTCTCGAAATAGAAAGGAAATAAAATTAAATGTGATAAAAATCTATTATAAACATAGGTTACGAAATAATATTTCTAAAATAAGAAGATCCATCTGGAAGTAATCCTAAATTTTTCAGTAAAGGGAAAATGTAATTTGCTCCAAGTTTCAAAAGTTGATTTAATTTAATCAAGCCTTCGTTATTAAATTGCTCATAAGATTACTCAAGTATCATTGAATTGGGAAATTATTTAAAATTAAATTTAATATAAATAAAAATTGTGGCAATTGTTGTTGCCTAAATTTACGATAGTGGGCTCATTCTATAGATAATTCAAAATTAACTGTACTTTAAAATTAGTGGCATATCTACTCATCAATAGACCGAGTCAATTCAACTTTATTTGGAGGGTATATTACAAGTAATTAGAGTCATCGATTCTAAAGTTTAGTTAAATAGGTCCAAGAATGAGATTATAGAACTGACTATATTGTAGGAATACATTCGAATTGGCGAAATTAATTAAAATTAAATATATAATAAATCAAAATCGTGGCAGTTAAAGTTGGCCAATTTGAACGATCTTGGGCTCATTCGATATAGAATTCACAATAAGCTGGACTTTATTATTTGCGGTACTGTTTTATCTCATCCATAGAGCGAGTTAACTCGACTTTAATTTGAGGGCATAATTTATTTTAATATAGAGGAATCCAATTAAAGTCGACTAAAATCTCTCCAGGGATGCGATAAAATAGTACCGCAAATAGTAAAGTCCAGCTAATTTTTATTATCTATCAAGTGTTTAATTATTTTATAAAGCCTAAAAAAGTTTTTTAAGTTCAAACTCAATTGAAGTATCTCATACAGCTAAAAAATTATATAGAGGTATTTTACTTTCTAAATATATTTTATTCTCTTAATATCTCACCACAAAATAATTTATTATTCTAAATTATTCTAACAAATACTAAAATAGTTTATAAAAAAAAAGCAAATTAAACATTTTTATACCTTCCCTAGCTTTTATCTACCCTAAATTTTATCATTCTTTTTTTTAATAGATCAATTAAGAATACTAAAAATAGAGTAGCCATTTAAGACGAGCGGAATTACTTGGGATAATTGAATAAAAATGAGCATTCAACGTAGAGCATATTAATATGCTCTTTGTGATAGCCTACAATTAACATCTTTATTCAAACAAATTTCAAGATTTATATTTTATATAAAAGTTTGTTAGTAGCATGAAAGAAGTGGAAGGTTTTGAACAAAGCATCATTAATCATTAAGCTTAATTTTTAAATAAAAAGAGATGTTTTGCAATGATAGCTATATAGATTTCTTTTAAAAATAACTTAAAGTACTTGAATAATAAACACAAAGATATGCATAGATAATATTCAAGCTTTAGAAATAAAATGAAAATTGAATATTAGTTCTGTGAAAATTTTATCCTCAATAAAAGAGACCATGAAATAAACTTTAAGAAAGCAAGATTTAAATTTTAATAATTATACATAAAAATATTAAGATTGGTATCTTAAAATTAGCATTATTATTTTTTTGGATTGATAGATGCTTACTTCTTAAATATTAATTAGAAAAGAGAACTATCACAGATAAAAATTATACCAATTAAATTTATCATTCAACTATTGGTAATGATATTTGAAAAATCTTACAAGTGAGTATTGCTCTATAGTAGGTAAGGTTAAAAGAGCACTAGCATATTATTAACTGGAAGCTATATTTTTCAAAGAGGCCTCAAAAATATCAGGCTTCATTTGTTAAATCATTTGTCAAAAATGATTACTTAAAGTTTTTTCTCACACTAAATGTCACAGATAAAATGGTCAAATATGTTTAAGAGATATTTGAGAGAATCTAAACCCCAAAACCCCTTAGTGAGATTTAAAGTGCTTTGATTTGTAGGGTAGAGTTGGGGTCTTATTGGGGTTACTCTCTCATGCTCATATTGACTATCTCTGAAATTCTAAGAATTTAAAGTACTGGGCACACTTTGCGCTTGACTATCGAGCTGTGATGTTATATCGCAAGTTTCTTGACATGCATATCTCTCCTTAGACTATAGGCAATATAAATGGTATAACTTTCAAGACTGTCAACTGAGTGAAGAGACTGATTGATTTTACAGTGCCATTTTATAGTAATAATTTAAACTATATATATGATTTAATGCAGAGGGCTGTTGATAATAACATCAAGTTCATAAACGCTGATGAAGCAGTGTTTACGTTCAACAACTTTATTAACAAATCATGGTACAAGAGGTATTATAACCTAGAGGTCTATGACTAAAAGGTAAAGGTTGTCACTCACGCAAATTTAGCTGGTATTAGTGAAGATTTAGGTTTAGAAAATTAAGTTATTCATCCTCGCTCTATTAAGAGAGAGCAGTATATATAATGTTCTTACATAAGCTTATAGATAAATACTACGATCAAGAAATAATCCTATTTATTGATAACCTCTCAGTTCATAAGACTAAGAAGTCTAAGAAAGCTTATGAAGAGTTTAAGATAACTACTGTGTATAACGTTCCTTACAGTACATAATTTAATGGAATTGAATTCTACTGGAGTTAGATTAAAACTCACTACAAGAAACCCTTGCTGTATCACCTAATGCATGATCTACCAATGGATACAGTAGATATAGAGCAGTTGGAAGAGAGTGGGTAAAGAATAGACAACGATATGTGCAAGGAAAGGGGGAATGAATGTTTATTAATAAGTTTTAGTCTTAAATGAATGAATAAGTTCACATATCAAACGAACTCTTATAAGGATTCAACTTCTCTTTCTTTACTTCCTCTGGTGCTTAACTAGGACCCATATTTCTTCTCTTTGTACCAGCACCATCATCTATATTCATTCATCATGTTTTTAAACTTCAATATAAAGTCTCTTGCTAACTTTATGAATAGTCTATGATTTTCTCTCTCTATGAACCTTTGCATGCTCTTTCATAAGATATAAACCAGTTCCAGACATTCCTACAAAGTTATATGTCAAAGCTTACTTGAAAGATAAGGATGCTTCTTATGCTCTTCTAGCCAAGCTGTGCTTATTAGAATGCCTTGATTCTTCTAGTCTTCTTGAGAGATAGAATAAAATTTCTTATAAGCTTCTTCAAAGATTTCTCTGAGATAGTCCATTGAATCAAGAACACCAAAGAAAAAGTTCCTTTCTGGTAGATTATTAGCAAGTTGTTTCTTGCTAGGAAGTTAAACTGCTTCAGCTTCATATTTCATTGCATCCTCGCAGAGATTAGTGACTGAAATCTCTGGGTAGTTGGGTATTTCAATTAGATTAATCTCTTTGTTTTTGAAGGCTTTCTTCTCCTCGCAGAGTATTGCTTTAAAGAATGAAATCTTGGTACATTCCATCGTTGGAAGGAATAAACCAACTGCATATTATGTTAATAAACATCAGATTATCTTACCATGTTAAGTGAGGTATTGATACAGATCTTCTTTGCTTCTGAATCTTGAAATCATTTCTTGAGCCTCAATTCTTTTCTTTTGATCATTGAGTGATTCTACTTTCTAATAATTAATTTCAAATTATATATTATAGACTTCTTGATCCTAATGTTATAAAAACTTACAATCAAATATGGGCATCTTATAGGAGGTCAACCCTGGAAAGATACGTGGAGAAAGTTGGCAGAAGCTGTAACAAACTTCAGAGATGGAGCTCCATTTTTATCATTTTAGTTCCATCAAATTAGTTTCAAATTAGTTTAAAATCAATTAGTACTGGTCCTAATTCGTATAATTTTAATTGGCACCAATTTAATAGTACCAAAACTTAATTAGTACCTACTTTTAATCCACTAAGGTTTTAATGGAAAATTTACAATCTGGTTCAAAACTTAATTGGTACCAGTACCAACCTGAGCTTTATCTGAGTTGGTACCAAAATCAAAATTATTTAGACTTTAATTACTAAAATTTTACTTTTAAATTAGAGAGAAGTATGGTTGCTTACAATTTGAATTCAAACCATGACTTTCACATTAGTTGCTCCCGCTAAGAGTAGTTCTTCTAAGTATACTTATAAAAGCTTTATAATAGAAATTTAAATATAAATTTTTAAACATGGCGGCTAACTTAAATCGTAAAGCAGTTGGTTTAGGAACTGATTAATCACAGCTCAGCTCAACTTTGGTTAAACTATAAAACCTGAAATCATCTATATTGAGAAGGAGGCAGAGCTTATAGCTCTAGAACTCGACAAAATAGTATTCATAATTGAAATAAAAAAAATGAATGAGTAGAGAGAAGTAGAAATTTAAACATCAATTGAGGATATTGTAGAAATTAAAGAACAGCTACCAGCTGAAAAGTTAAGAACTTTCGAGTGTAAAGTATGTTACAGCTGTTTCTCTACTGAGTCTAGCTTGAAGAGGCATGTTAAAGAGATACACTCTGGAAAAGCTAAAGTGTATTTTAAACATGACAAGGTCGATGGCAGATACTAGTGCACGACTTGTCAAAAGTCTTGTACTCACTCAGCCAATGTTAAGAAGCACATGAAAAAACATCACCTAAGTGAGTTCTTGATTTAAGATTAAGATTCTTATAAACTTGTACCAGTCAAGAGAAAATCAAATAATATTGAATCTCAAAGAGAGCAGAAGGAGAAGCTCAAGATATAAAAGAGATTTGAATCGATGAACTAACCTGTTAATAGAGTAGTTATCGTTTGTTAACAAGAGAGAGCTATGTATATTCCTTCTCTAAATTCAATTGACATTGGCAGCTGTATTGAAAACTATTTAAACATAGACGTCCCTAACAAATCAAAACTAAAAGTTCTAGTTGAATATGCATACAAGATATATCCTTTCAGCTACCTCTAAGAATGAGTAGTATCAGAATGAATTTGCTAATGAATATATTATACTTAAAGAGGCATAGAAAAGGAAGAATTGCAAAATTTGCTCAAATTGGATAGAGTTATTCTTGCCTTTGGTTTCATAGCTCTTAGACTAAAGAAATTTGAAATGACTCTAAGAGAAGACCTATATCATAACAGATACCCAGATGATCTCAATGAAATATTCTCAGAGTTTACAAAGGGTGTGAAAGAGCTTCATGAATTAGGTTATGTCCACAGAGATTTGAAGCCAGAAAATGTAATGCTTAACCTTTGTCCTTTAGAAATAGTAGTCAATTATTTCAATAGAGCTATAAGATAATAGATAGTAACTCTAGCAAAGGTGCTTGACACTCCAGGATACTTCCCAACAAGAAAAGTGGATGAATGGCTCTGTTTAATGGGATTTATGGGCAGTAGCAGCAATAATATTAGAGTGCGATATAAAAAGTATAGCTTACTTTGGCACTAAGCATGAAAAACAATCAATAAGCTTAGCAAAAAAACATCTAAAGTAGAATGAGGTTAGCAAAGAAATTAGTACTATAGTAGAGAAGATATTATTATGAGCACCTGCTTATCCAAGGTAAACCTTAGACGATATGTTATAGCCTCTATAGACAGCAAGATTCATGAGATATAACAAAGACAAGCATATAAAATTTGTTTGATTTAAGTAAACAAACATTCGTTAAATACTAATTAAACTCATATAAATCTTGCATTTTCTCTAATAACCCCAATAAGACCCCAACTATACTCTAAAAATCAAAGCACATATAAACCTCACTAAGGGGTTTTGGGTTTGAATGCTTATAAGATTTATCATCAGCTATCTCATTAAGAATGAGTAGTATCAAATTGAGTTTGCTAATGAATATATGATACTCGAGAAGCAAATAGGGTGACTTAGCAGAACCTGATAAATCAAGCATTTGCCTTGCCTTAGTAGATATACAGGATTATAGATTATTTCCTAAATAAAATCAGAGGGACTGGGCTAAGCAAAAGGATAATATATGTATGGGCAGCAATCATAATATAGAGTGATATCTGTTGGAATAGTTTCTTTAAATTTATTGAAAAAGGTTATTCCAAGTAAAAGAATAAATAAGATTTATAGAAACAAAATATTGTGTAGGACATAAAAATACCTAATAATTTTTCAACAAAACAAGGAAGAATAATGATTTATTATTTGAAATTATTTAAAATTACCTAAAAAAGAAGAAGTTCACTGGTCTTACAAATAACTCTAAGCTTTTATTTTAATTATAAAACATAAAATAGTACTTAAAATCACATATTATTAAACCTATTATCTGATAACTGTAATAATGCTACGAAATTAAACGTTATAGTAATTAAAGTAGCAATAAAATTACAAAGAAATTCAAGGATTTTGATTGATAAAAAGTTGCACATTGAAGATGATACTTAGGGATAAGAAGCTTAGTTTTCCACTACATAAAAAGAGGAAGAATTAAACTAGGAACTTATAAAAACTAAAGCTTTCGATCCAAATGCTCTCATAGAATAGATATTTACATCAATCTAGAAAAACCCCATTCTTTTGATTTACTTGAACAGTTCTTATTGCCATATGCAGCTATCAATTAAACTTAGCAGAAAGAAGGAGGAAGTTCAAATTAAATAGATATTTTGAATAATTTCTTAAATTTGGCCAATAGCAATTCTAAAATAATTGGAAATCCTAAATAAGTTCTAGAAGGAGATATAAACAACACTATCCCTAATTATAAAAACGAACCATAAAAGGAATAAAAAAATAGAGGTTAATCAGCAGACATGGATGATTTAATTGTTGATGAAGAAGAATAATTGCAGCTAAATTTAAAAGAAGAGGAAATTAAGTAACATGATCTTGATAATAATAATTTAATAATAATTATTGCATTTGCAAATATAATAATCATTTTCAACTTTTAAAAATGATGCACAAGTTAAAGCTTCATAAATTTAAGTCGCCAATCAGGCAGTATTAGACTTGAATATTGGTGGTGGATGGGATGACAATGATTTTCTAGATATTTGAGTTTATTTTTTACAATGTATTGGAGAAGTAAAATAATTGATTTAACATTTGCTTTAAAAATAAATTTAATTTCTTAAATTTATTCATATCTTTAAAATTTTTAAAAAAAATAAATTTTAGATGATTGAGATCAGTTTAGGAATAATTTGCCATTCAATCACTCTATTATGTTAAAATAAATTTGAAATGGGAAAAAGTAAAAAAATTAAAAATAAACCAACTTTACTGTAGATGTAATAGCCATGAATTTGCGAAGCATTTAATCGTATTTGATTAATGTGCAATCTACTTTAGAAGCAGTATATTTTAAACATTTAGTGATCCTTTTAAAAATAGCGGAAAGTTTTTTTTTATACAATCAGTTCATAAGTCACGGTTCCCTCACAAAGCTGCCCTGTAATGGCGAGATCCTTGAAATTTACCGATCTAAAACAGTCCATAATATTAGAGCGTGCCTTTAGTTTTATATTGCAAAATAAAAATCTTAGTTTTTTTAATAGTACATCTGCGAGATTGAAGGATACCTAACAAGCAACAATTATAAAGCTAATCTATAAAGGCCATGCAGATTCAACTTTTAAAATCATAAAAAAAACTTCTTCTTGAAGTTTTGGCACTCAGAAATTTCTATAGAGATTTATCTAATTCCTTAATAAACTTACTTTTATAATTGTTATTGCTCTTATAGAATGAGATGAAATTTGTAAGCTCCAGGTCGTGATTAAATAAAACATCACCCCGTTTGCAAAGTTAGAGAGTAAGATAGGGAGGTATTCTTTACACTAATCATGCTGATAATCATGCGACTTTGCGAGGTGAAAACCACTGCATCAAAGACTATCCCTTTCACGACTATTCAGTTGGCCAAGTATTTTCAAAAAGATTGCAGGACGACGGAGTGATTGTTGTACCAAAGAAGGGGAGGGAAGATCAATGATGGAATTAAAATTGAAGAAGATACTGCTGATAGGACATTTGATCCCGAAGATAATTAACTATACTGATTACTCTGTATCTAATTAATTCCATAAAAATTAAATGTACTGTTTTAATCTCGCAGATGTACTATTAAAAAAATTAAGATTTTAATTTTGCATTATATAACTAAACGCACGCTCTAATATAATGGAATGTTTTAGATCCGTAAATTTCAAGGATCTCGCCATTACAGGGCAGCTTTGTGAGGGAACCGTGACTTATGAACTGATTGAATAAAAAAAACTTTCCACTATTTTTAAAAGGATCACTAAATGTTTAAAATTCAACTGCTACTAAAGTAGATTGCACATAAATCAAATTACGATTAAATTTTTCGCAAATACATGGCTATTACACCTATAGTAAAGTTGGTTTATATTTAATTTTTCTACTTTTTCCCATTTCAAATTTATTTTAACAATGATAATTAAAATAATTTTTGAATTTGAAAATGGACTAGTATCATGTTCTTCACCCTATCGGTGGTTGTTCCTTTGGTAAAGTTTACAAGGGCCGCAAGAATGGCTCCGGCCAAATCGTCGCTCTTAAGTTCATTACTAAGAGGTTAGTTTTTCAAATGCCCAATGAGTTTTATATTTATCACTAACTTTTATAGAGGTAAAACAGAGAAGGAGCTAAATAACTTGAGACAAGAAATTGAAATCTTGAAGGGTCTGCATCATGAAAATATCATTCTTCTGTTAGATTCTTTTGAAACTTCCCACGAGTTCTGTGTGGTTATTGAATTATGATAGGGAGAGATTATCGAAATCTTAGAAGATGATAAAAATTTGCCTGAGATAGAAGTTAGAAATATAGCGTAGCAATTAGTTCGCGCTCTTTACTATCTTCACTCACACAGAATTATTCATAGAGTAATGAAGCCATAAAATATCCTCATTTCAACTAACGGTATTGTTAAACTTTGCGATTTCGGTTTCGCTAGATCAATGTCAACAAACACCATAGTGCTCACTTCAATCAAAGGTACACCTTTGTATATGGCGCCTGAGTTAGTGTAGGAGTTGCCCTATAATCACACAGTTGATCTTTGGACACTTGGTGTTATTATTTATGAGTTATTTGTTGAAACTCCACCATTTTATACCAACTCAATTTACACTTTGATTCATTTGATTGTGAAAGATCCAGTAATAACCTAAATATCTTGATTTAGATTTTTAATAAGTTTATTGAGGAGTTTTTTTTTTATTTAAAAGGTTAATTTAAGAAATCCCAAATTTTTAAGAGATTTATGGTTATTAAATAATCATTTTTATATTACATAAAAAAAATTTCATTTGCTTGTCTTTTTTCCCTGTAGAATCTTGATACATTAAGTAAATTGCATTATCTTGGTTTTTTCTTTGATAATTCATATATTAAATTTATTTTTTCCCCAAAAAAAATCAAATTAATAGCATCTTTCTTTATTTTACTCTCAACATAATTTATTGATTATTTCGCAGGATTTTTCCCAAATATGGCATTTTTCCCCCAAAATTCAATCTAATATTACTACAGATACCCTTCTAGAATTTCATTTTGCATGAGTCATTCATAATGAAGTCTTTTCTATTATATTCTTTGCTATTTTAAGAGAATCGTTGATTTATATGATAAAATTATACAGCAATAATTTATAAGAATGAAAATGAAAATATCACAGAGTTTTTAAAGCAGCATACTAATAATTAAACTATCAAGAGATTTTACCAAGATGTTAAAATCTGAAATAAACATAGATTCTGGTTCAAAGAGGACAAACTTGATTTATAATAGAGATTTCTGGAATAAAAGATAAAAATATTTAATTACAATTTTCAGGTGGAAATATTCTTACAATATTCATTTAAGCACGCAATTATTTATTATTTTTTACTCACTTTCTTGTATTTTTGAATGAGTAAACTGTATTGATAGGCAAGTCATGAATTAAGGGATATAACAAAAGTTTCTTGTGGTATGTCTTTATTGAGCTCCAGTAGAAATATATATATTTTATTAAAATGCTAGGGTTAAGTAACTTTAAAGACAAGAAAATCATTAAGTTCTTCTTAGCTTTATATTATCATACTTCTTGTACCATGAATTGTTAATAAAGTTGTTGAACGTAAACACAGCTTCAAAAGCGTGTATGAACTTGATATTGTTATCAACAGCCCTCTGCATTTAATTATATATATAGTTTTAATTATTAATATAAAATGAATATTATTAAATAAGGAATTTAAAGAAAAACGATGTCACACATGACCGCCCTAGCCGCAGTCATGAGAGGTGCTTAACACTTTAGCATCCCCGAATTTGACATTTTCTTAGATTCTTAAAGTGAGGGAGTCGACATCTGGGACCTTGAATATGAAGCATTTGAAGATGACTTCGACCAGTTCAAACAAGTTGAAGATGACTCGATCTCCCAAAAAGCCTTAGAACAACCACCTTATCTACCCGACATAGGTAGTACCAAATACGTCATGACTAAACCACAAGATCAGAAATCTGATCAGAATTCTGAGGTACTTAGACCAGAATTTTTGGGTCAGACACATACCGACCAAGAGGTGGACATATGGGATAAAATGTTAATAACAGCTTCACATCTTATTCAACCTTACTTCTTACACTGGCAAAATACAAAAATATCAATCAGTAGAGGAGTTCCTCAAGGGGGAAAAACATCACCACTCTTCTTTGTTCTTCTATTAGACAATGCCATAAGATCCTTTGAAGTAAGATACAACTATAAGATAAGAAAGAAAATAAAAGTCTATGCTGACGATATTGCTTTTAAATTTGACCCAGGAGACAATGTAGATGATCTGAAACAAAAGATCAGAGACCACTTCAAAGACTATGGACTCATCATAAACGATGATAAATGCGTAGACATAAGTGCTTAAAAATTTGACTTCGCAAACCTATCACAATACAAGAAGAAATTTAGATATTTAGGACTAAACATAAATCAAAACCCAATAAAGATCTTTGAAGAAGTAATCCAAGATGTACATAGTGAACAAAAGACCTCTTATCTCAATAGATTCAAAGGAGATGACTATCTCTATCAAAGAATTTACTAACAATACATCTTCTCCAGAGTCCAGACAAAACTCTCACCCATCCTAGCATCAGCAAAACAATCCCACATTTAAGAGATGATTGACCTCTATAAAAAAGGGGCAGCGGCTTTTATCTAAAGAGGGGACTCCTTTCTTAGAGTCTTCTATCCAAATAGACTCAAACTCTTTGACAACGCCCCCCCTTTTTAACAGATTTATTAATCATATCCTCAATCTAAGAGAAATATAACATGTAAGTCTCAAATGTTAAATTTATCTCGGAAGACTGGATCAAGAAATACGAAATGATTTGGCAGACGATTGTTCTCATCTCTAATGCATAATACCGACCAATTAGACTTACAAACAAACACCTATACTATAGAGCAAAGATGATGGCCAAATACATACCAAACTCACTAGCAGTGATGATCCAGAACCAACCTAAGGCTTTCGGCAAACCAATTAAATGTAAATGCTCAAATGATTTTGAAGCAAATTGGAAACACTTGGCACATATTAATATTGATATAACTGAGCTCAGATTCGAACTTTCAAGACTGGCAACCAGAATTATTGCTTTTATACAAGAAAGAAGCAGATTCGACCCTAATCCAGACGTAACAACAGAAATTGAAAAAGACTTGAAAGAGAGCAGAATCAATCTAAAAAGAACCCAAAAGATTATGAGACAAAATATTTGGGAGTTAATTCAAAAGGCTTGACCTTTATATATACTAAACATATATGAGATCGGGGGTCCCCAGAGACCTCAATGTGATCTAATTATTATTATTATTATTATTATTAATATAAAATGGCACTGTAAAATCAATCAGTCTCTTCACTCTGTTGACAGTCTTGAAAGTAATACCATTCCTTCTATAAATATTGGCTATAGTCTAAGGAGAGATACGCATGTCACAGTTCATTAGTGTTGTTAGAAGTGTGATTGATCTTGTAAAGAATCTTGAAGGAACAGATATCATGAAAATTACTGAAAAAGGGAATTTTTGTTGTTGCAGTATGTATTCAAGTAAAAGAAATGAATTGATCATCAAAAAGCAGTTAATATATGAGTTAAATGATTCAATATCAAAAGGAATCCTTTAATTTAAGATGTATTTAATTTTTTTTGAATTTAGTGCTCATTATTATTACTTCTATATTTAATTTACACATTTTTGTCATTTCAGAGAGTCATTAATAAAAAATTATTCTATTTTCAAATTTAATAAATTAACATATTTCTTAAATAATGTCTACAATACTCTTATTAAATCTTTAAATAAATTAATACAGCTAAAATGATAAAATAAGGTTTGTTATTTTGAGTTAAGTTCCCTGAAAATATGAGTCCAGAATTCAAATCTTTCCTCTAGGGTCTGCTTAACAAAACTCCTAGTGAAAGATTATCTTGGCCTGAGTTACTCCAGCATCCTTTTGTAAGAGAGACTGACTAGGAAAAGAAGGACAGGAAGATGAGGACTGAGTTTTACAATTAATGGGCTGCTTCAGTTCATCACTCTGGAGGCAAATAGTAAAAGGCTGAAATATTTGAAATTGATGATATCCCCTACTGGTGCTGACTAAGGTGAAAAGAAAGCTTCACAATCAAATAAAAAGTAAAATTCAAATATTTGACATAATAATTCTATAGTATATTGTAATAAAATGAACGACAACAATATTTACTTTTAAGATATTTATTATAATTATACTAATCAACATAATATGCAGTTGGTTTATTCCTTAAATCTTAATTAAACTATATGATGGATATTTAATAAATTATATTATTTCATTTGATTTAAAATAAAAATTAAAAAAAATAATAACTTACCAACATAAATTATTTAATGCCCATTATTACATGGATTATACGATAATATGTAAAAATTATTTCTTAAATCAGATATAGCCTTCACAAACGACAAACACCTACTAAACTTTGATTTCGAAGCCTACCCAACAGTTTCCTAAGATGAAGATAAAGCGAACATGTCCCCTCAAATTGTGGATGATGTCTGGCAGAAATATGAAAATCAATCGATGGACGGGATCGGTGCAACTAATTTAAGGCATGAATCGCATTTATTCGACAGAATGATTGGAGTTTTCTAAATGACGCTATCCAAATTGAAACAAAAAGACAAGAAATCTTAGATGTAAGTTGGTCTTAAAGTGCTAGCTAACATACTCACAAAGGGAAGTTCAGAGGATGCTAATTAGGATATTACCAAGAGTAGCTCATTGCCTACTTTGCTGATTTAGTTAGTCAAGAATCTTATGAAAAGCGAAATGAAAATGCCAGAACTTAAACAATATTATTATTTTTAAATTCCTTATAAATTACCTTTCAAGTTTAAAATATAAAGGTTTTCACTTTAGATTTTAAACTTCTCTCTGATTTAGTTCGCAATATAGCTCTGCTTGGTAAATCTAACTTCAACAAACAAATAGGAATCGAGACTATAGTGATGAGAGTTTTCATCCCTCTCTTGCCACTACTAATTAAAGATACTTCAATCCCTTTGCCACAGTCAAGCTCACTCAAAGCATTGGGTATTTTTGCATGCTAAGCAAGTATAATACCAATCATAATGTAGAATTTCTACAGAGACATAGTAGAGTTCAAGTTGCTTTAAGATATTATAGCTATTGTTGCAAGTGATGGTTCTGTAGCTACACCTCTGCAGAAAGTTGCTACTTAGGTATTATCGACTATTACAATATATATTTCTTCTCTATTTTTATCAAGTTTATATATTGTTTTGATATTTATTTTAAAAATATCGATAGTTATTAATCCAATTTATGGAGATACATACTCATTCCCTTGGAAACGTGGGCCACACGATATTATAATTATTTTTGGGGGGTACCTGCCTCACCACCACACTAATTATATACAATTTTTTTATTAAAAATTAAGTCATTGTCCTGAGTAAATTTGGGTTGAAATTCACGAATAAGGTGATAAATAATATCTAGCCACTCTAAAGAAGTGGAAATTTACAAATAATTTTACTTTTATCCTTAAAAATTATGCTTTTTTTCTAGCATGGTTAATTAAATTAAAGATTGTAATCCTTTTAGCATTTATTATGAAAATGAAAAAATTTTCAAATTTATTTACTCACATGCTTTTTTTAAGGATTAGATTTGATCATTTCAAAATCAATCAAGTCTATTTGATATATTAAATTGTATATTAATCCTAAAGTGAGAGCGTGTGAGTCAATAAATTTAAAAGCATTTAATTTAATAATTTAATGCAATATGAATTACAATATTTCGCGCCATTATTGATTAGGTAAAATAGCATGGTTTTATGATAAAAGTAAATTTATTTGTAACTTTACTATTCTTAAGAGTTGCTAAATATATTTTGTCAACTTTTTCTGGATTTCATCCCAAACTTTTGACTAGGAAAATTACTTTTTTTAAATAAAAATTTATGTATAAAAGTGTGGTGGTGAGACAGGTACCGCCCTTATTTTTAATTTATATCTATTAATTCATTAATTCTATTTAACTTAATAAAATATTAATTAAATTTAACTTGAACGAGTACCTTGAAGTTTTCCCAAATTTTGAGCAAGTCCGTGCTTTAGCCTTCCATCAGCTTAATGAATTTGACTTCTTGCAAAAGCTAGTAATGGTGTTTAATTCTGAAGATGAGAATTAGAATGTAGTCACTAAAGTAGCTGCGCTTAGAATTCTCACTTAACTTTTTAGACTTATAACTTAAATTAAGTTTTATAGGATTGATAATTTTATTAGACTAATATTGTTAAATTTCTCAATCCCATCTTATAATCTTATAAATTTTAGATTCTATTCTTAATAAAAGTAAGCCTTAATTATTGAAATTTGAAAAATATTATAAAAAAGAGCTCTCTGACACTGTTGCCAAGATGATAATCAGTCAAAATAGTATAAAAATCGTCAATAAAGAAATCCTTAAATACAAAGAAATATATAATATACTAACTTTAAACGTTTTTAACATTTTATGTTAGAAATATTTGTAATCTATGAAAGAATTTTATTTTATTATGAATTTATGAATTTAAACATATTTATTTTTGCAACTTAAGCCAATTAAATATATTAGAATTTTTAATTTATATTTTTAAGTACATTAATTAATTATAGGAAACTGAAATGAAGTTTACTTTTGATTATAATTAAGTTTAATTTTTTTAACATGAGTAATTTTAAATTAAATTTCAATAATAAGTATTATATCTTAAAAAATAAACAATTTTAATGTATTTGCTTAAAATATAAAACTATGAATAAATCTCATTTAATTTTGATAAAAAAGTAATTACATTTTAAATAAAAAATAAAAATTTTAAGATTTAAATATATATATATTAATTATATAAAAAATGGGCTCAAGTAGTAAAAATAAAATATTTATCACTTGAGCCCATATATAATATAATAATATAAAAATCAAATGAATTTCTAATAAATAATTATAATTATGTTTGGAGAATGATTTATTTATAATTTCTATGTATTTTAAGAATATAAATATTTCAGATTTTTATCTTATTTTGACTGAATCTCACATTAAGCAACCATGTAGTACTTGAACAACAGCATCTTCAATTCTAAAGATGGTCTAATCTAAGCATGCTCGATATAGATCTATGGCCTGTTACAGAAATACATCATGAACTTGAAGAAAGATCCCATTGTCATTTTGAAATTAGATTTTACAAAGATTGTCGATTTGTTTGAGAAAAATGTTAGTGGACCAAACTCAGAAAGTTTAGTTGCTGTCACTGCTTGTGGAGTTATCATTTTACATAGTTTTCTATTATTCTTGATTTTGAATATGGTTTATAATTATATAATCTGAAGGAGTCCTATCAGATATGCTATCATAGGAAAATCAAGCAAGTCAGTTTATTCAACAAAAACTGTCATCTGTAAATTCTCTCTCACTTCATCAGCAACTTCTTGATATCAAGAAACCAAAATAAACATTAAGAAGATAGACTGTACTAACTTTGGAGTTCCTTATCTTGGATTCTATGATCAACCGCTAAGCTTGCTTTAAAAATTGTTATTTATATGGCAAATTGATTTAAAAAACGCAGCTAAATATAAGAGTAAAGCATAAAACTAATCTAGGCTGATCTTATGCAATCTATTATTATAAATAGTCTTCAAATAATTATAAACAACTGGAATTGTAATTTTTATTTTAAGATAATATCAAATTAATTTCCATTTAAATTTAATTTTACCAATAACACATTAACATAGGAGATACAGTAATGAATTTCCTCTTAAATCTCTCCTCAAAGACTGACTTATCTCCCAGAGGTTTTATTGCTAATTAGTACTTTATTCATGACATGGTCACTAATGAACAGAAGCCATTTATGCAAACAATGTTTAAGAACTATCCCAAGTTGAAGTGTTCCTTGATGAGAGATGATTAGCTTTTAGCAGTGCAAGAATGACCTATCTTTGGTGGTGGAGGTCTAACAGCTAGTGCTATGAATGTAACTCAGATTCTTAGAATATTCAATATTCCATTCAACAATCATATTTATGACAAGGAAGTTGAATAGATATCTGGGGATTTGGCTAAGGCTGATATCATTTACTTAACACTTAACTCTCTTAAGTATATTTTTAAGGACAGCATTTCAATTGCTATTAGTCTTATCTTAGATTTTAATTTTCAAAAATAAAGTAGCTCTAACAAGAACAGCTTAAATTTTGTCATTTTTTTAAAACTATCTCAAGATTAGTTTTCAACGCAGAATCCTCAAAATCCTTCGCTCAGCAATTTGTTCAAGGAGGTGGCTTAGGAAACATCGCAAAATATAAACTTCTTGCTGAAGACAACTGTGGAGCACTTATAGTGGATACTCTTTCACTTATAAGTTTACTTGCAAGAATTTCCAAAGATTTCTATGAAAATATACACAATGCTAATATCTATGGAGATCTAAAAACTTTGATTCTTCATAAGGATGCTCAAATTAGAGCAAAGATTTGTAATTTAATTAGTAAGGCATTATTTTTTGAGTGTAAGTAAAATTTTAAATTAATCAACATTGATGATTTATTGAATATATAAAAAGTCTTAAAATACATAGAAAAAAGGAAATGTGTGATTTTTAAAGCAAACTGAAGATCAAGTATCCTGAGCTGTATATTATAGAAAGTTGCAAGATATTAAGGGTATCCGCACAGCTGTGCCGACAAACGAATCCACACAGCTGTGCGGAATATTATCCAAATCTCATCCACTTCAGCCCAGATAAGTCTTAATTACCGTATTCCAAGGGCAGACCTCTCTGGGCTTTTAATGCCCTATTTTTAATAAATTCTTAATTATATATAATAAATATTAAAATTTGACTTTAATTTTTAATCAAAAATTAAATATATTAAGCTTAGTTCAATTTCTCTAAAGAGAATTCTAATTACTGATGAACTATTAATTTAATTAATTGTGTAAATTAATTTATTTAAATATTTATTATATATAATTAAGAATTTATTAAAAATAGGGCATTAAAGGCCCAGAGAGGTTTGCCCTTGAAATAAGGGAATTAAGACTAATCTGAGCTGAAGTCGATGAAATTTGGATAATATTCCGCACAGTTGAGCGGATTCGTATGTCGGCACAGCTGTGCGGATACCCTTAATATCTTGCAACTTTCTATAATATACAGCTCGAGATACTTGATCTTCAATTTGCTTTGAAAATCACACATTTCCTTTTTTCTATGTATTTTAAGACTTTTTATATATTCAATAAATCATCAATGTTGATTAATTTAAAATTTTACTTACACTCAAAAAATAATGCCTTAACTTGTGTAGACATACTGTATTTTTCTATGAGAAATTTTTGAAATATGGTTTGATCTCTGCTGCAACATAAAAATTAAGTATAATTCAAGGATGAATGAAATAATCTGAATATAAATTTTAATTTTTGCAATTGAGTGTTGCAGAGACCCTGATAGAAACACAAGAAAGTTTGCTTGTTTTGCAGTGGGAAATGCTGGTTTCCACAACGATGTTTTGTATGAACATTAGAAGCCTTGTGTTCCAATTTTAGTATACTTACTTAAAGACCCTGAAGAAAAGACTAGAGCTAATGCAGCTGGAGCTCTTGGTAATTTCGTAAGAAACTCAAACTCCCTCTGCAAAGATCTCATCAAGCACGGTGCTTTGAGATAGCTTCTAGATGTTATCGCAAATGACAAAGGTCCCTCACAAAGTCCAAGAAGAATTGCACTCTTCTCTATTGGTAACTTGTGTGTGTGTACAAGGAATGCAGAGCTGAATTTGAGAAAATGGGCATCAAAAATATCATTGATCCCTTCACCTAATAAGCTCCAAATAATGATCCACAAGTCATTAATGTAAAAAGAGAAAGAAATATCTGTAAACTAAATAATTCAGATTACATAAATTCTAACTTATTTTCAGAATAAGTATGCAGCAAGAATTATTTAGAAACTGAACATGGATAATTAACAGTGAAATTAAAAATATTAATATAAACACTATATTCAAAATTCTTTTATACTATAAAAAGAAACAAAATCTTAAACCAAACAATATTTTTACTCAATTTAAAATCTTCAAGCCATATTTTTATTTCATCTTTAATTTATTGGAAAATACTTTCTAGTATTATTAGTTTTTAAAATACTTAAAAAATTAAATAAAAAATAGTTAATTATTTTCGTCAAAATGTTAATCAAATGTCTTAAGATTGTATATTTTCAAAGATTTCATATATGTATTTACTCATATCTATACCTTTGTTTAACTAAACTAATTGTCACTCACTTCCACTTTGTTCTTAATATTTTATATCCTATCTTTTTGTTCTAATAAAAAGTCTTCATCATGATCATGATGTTTTTCAAGCATAAAGACAGTAGTTGCACTTACGAAACTAGCCAAGCTCACAGAGACAAGCGGGAAACTGCCTTTAACCTCAGCACCTAGTGGGGCCAACATAGCAAAAAATTTGGCTTTAGCACAGAGATAGGAGAACACTCTTGAAGCGTTGAGTATTGGGAAATAAGCTGTAGTGATTAAATAGCATAGGCTAATTGCCACAGAAACACCAAATTTAGTTATAAGTAGACAGGTGATAATCAAAAGATAGTTTTACTCTTCAATGAAATTTAATTGCAAACCAAAAGCACCAGCTAGGACAAAGGAAACTGTTAATGTTTTGGAGGGACTAAAGAGATTTGCAAGTGGACTACTCACTTGACATCCAATTAAAAGAATCAGTATATTAATATTTTAAGAGTGTAGTAAATCAATATTAGCAATTAGATTTTAATATTATTCTATTCAATTGCTTCTATTAATGCTGACACAATGAAATTCACAAAGATGTCACCAGGTATATATTTAAGGTAAAAGATTTAATTTATATTTACTAATTAGTGAATAATATTTCATTATGTTATAATTGAATTGTTTTGAAGTTATTATAAATTTTAGGTTTATTTTTTAACTGAAATTTTAAGCCAAATTTAATTATACAAACTTGAAATAAATACTTGCAATGTCCATAGTAAGTGAATCAATACTCAGAGAAGCACTTCCCATAAGGGAGGCGTGGTTCTCCTTAAACACTTCACTCCGATAGATAAAACTCGAATTCAGTCTTAAAGTAGACAAGAAGCCCAGAGAAAAGAGGAAAAGATAAGTTAGGTAGATATTTATATGAATAAATATGATCATTATGAAGGTTATTAAGCTTAGTAATCATTAAAGATCAAGTTACTTAAAGTCCCAGCCAACCAAAACTTTAAAAGCTTCCATGTTTGATTATATTGTATTTGAGTATCCTGCTTTATTTTCATTTTTAACTTTTATACAATAAAAACATTCATATATCAATTTATCTATTAAATAGGTCACCAGACAATCTTTTAAAAACATTGTCCGCCGGACAATCATTAATAAACATTGTCCGCCGGACAATCATTTGTTAACATTGTCTGGTGACACTAAAATTTAAGAATATTTTCAAATTGTAATATAGTAAAACCAACTTGGATTTAGAACAATATTCTATGTATCCCTATTTAATACAAAGGCTCCATTAAAATCATCAAAGATATTCAAAAAGGCACCCTATATAATCTAAATGGAATATAGTTAGATCTGTTTGGAATAAAAGAATTAATAAGAGATATCGATAATACAGGAGAATTAAGAGTTGAAAGCCCCATTTTAATAAATTTTACTATTTTTAAAAACTCTCAATGTTAAAGATGCTTAAAATCATCTACTAGCATTGAATGCGTATGATTTAGGATTCAGTATCAATATATTTAATTTATTAAAATAATGCATTAATTAAATATTAAATTTAAATCAAAGATATATCATTATATTATTAACTCTTTTGCCTTTAATTAACTTGATCTTTAATGAATAGTAAAGTTTATATTTTATTTAATGCAAAAAATTCCTTGAAATTTAAAAAAAGGAAAACAAGTTATAAATGTCTGATATTAGTGTATAAAATAGTCCAATCCTAAGTGGCTTGATTCTTCCATACATATCCCCAACATGTACTAGAGTAATTGTCCCAAGCCCTAATCCAATAAAGAAAACCGAGCCAAGTAAGCCAATTTTCATGGGCGAAATACAACTCAAGTCAAGAGTTCCAATCCAATTATGGAAACTAGTAAGGGATTCCCAGTTAATAAAGTAACCAGATTAAGGGCTGTTTATGTCATTAGGATATATTAAGTATAAGTGCAAGTATCCCTTGCCTCGCATTTAAATACTAAACCTTCATTATTTACACATTGATAGTCTGGCATTAGAGTTAGCATTGAAATCAATATAGTATGAATAGATCCTATCCACATTAATATCTAAATTTTAAATATACTAAACATTGATATTTTGAACACATAGACTGTATATCTATCACAAGAATAAGCTAAGAAACACATAACAGCTGTTAAAAATTGGAATTTTCCTAAATTAATTGATTTTAATATTGGAACTGTGTTATCTCATTTATTTGCATATTTAATTTGATAGATATTGATTACCTAATGCTTTAAGTCTTTATAAAATCATATCAAGATTGCTGTAGTATCTTATTTGACCCTATTAACATAGAATTGGAATTAAAAGAAAACAATTTAATCATAGGATGCTTAACTTTCTAATATTTCATCAATTACTTACTTTTAAATAAATTTTTGAATAGATTTCTTCTTAGCAAAACATTTAGCAAGTTTGTCTGCTATTCATTTTTATTTTGTATTTTTGTGTGTTAATTTTCATGTACTGCGATGATCTCAGGCATCATAGTGCAAAAATAAAATATTAAAACAAAATAAATAATTTAATGATAAATTTATAGCATTTTAAATTATTTACTTTTAAGATTTAGCATGTCGAGCACATAGACTGTATTTCAATAATTACTTACTTTTGATTGAGAATGAGTTTATTCTTGTGCTTAATTTTGAATTAGTACCTCACTCAGGCTACTATCTTTAGTGTTAAACAATTCCATTTTATAATAAAATACTCTTTAAAATATAAATTTAAAGAGTACAATTATAGATTCTATTGCTTATTGCTTTTTTTGATTTTAAGCCAACACTAGCTCAATATATAAATTTCAGATTATTAAATTAGAATTTAAAATCTTGAATAAATTATTGAATTTAAGGTAAAAGCCAATCATATAGTAAGCGTAGGAACTAGCGCACCAAGCCAAAATCAAAGTAGCGTAATTTATCTAATATTTTCTTCTTCGAAATTATATCAGTAATTTAACTTATATCAGGCATCATAGTGGATGTAGTTGTGTCATTAGTATTAGTAGGATTGGAATTTTTATTATTGGAAGTTAATGCAGTTCATAGACAATCTTAATATAAGTATTAGGATCATTATAGAGATATAACATGATAATTTATTTAAGCAGTAGATTAGTTTATAGATGGATCTATCATTAAATTTTAACTATTTATTTTTTCGTCTCATTTTAAGTGGCTAATTTTGGCTTCTCATAGAACAATATATCTGTCTATGATTAAAGTCGTTTATAAATATATAGATAAATATAAAATTGATTATATGTTTTATTGTAGATAGATTTAATTTTATAGTTCCACTCCGTTTAGTCCGACAATACGATTAATCAATTTAATAAAAATACGATTTAAATTATATTTGTTTAATAATTATTTAAAAATTACAGAGATTAAAAACCAGTCTAGCTTGAATATAGCATTTTTTTTGAATCAGGTGATTCAGGCATGATCAAGCTGATCAACAAAGGAATGATTGTCAAGAATATAAGAAATAATACAAATAAGTCCATTCTTTAGAGATGTACTTGAAATAAATAATTATTGCTAAAGTATAATTGAATTGGGGAAATTATATAAAATTAAAATTATAGTAGTTAAAGTTTGCCAATATATAAAATCTTCAGCTCATTAAATTGAAATAAAAAATTAGCTGAACTTTCATATTTTATCAAATCTACTAAGCAAATTTACTCGACTTAATTGAATCATCAAATTAAAGTGAAGTTAACTCGGTCAAGTGATGAGATAAAATAGTACCACCAATAGTAAAGTCCAGCTAAATTTGAATTCTCTATCGAATGAGCTCAATATTGTAAATTGGCAAACTATAACTGCCACTATTTTGAATTATTGTATATTTAATTTAAAATAATTTCTGCAATTCAATAATACTTTTGCAATACAATCTACGACTCTTTATAGTTTGACATTTAAATTAGCATATAATAATTAAATTTCTGTAAAGTATGATATCAAGAATTAATTCACAAGAATAGAAATTGATTTGATTAAATCAAGCTTATAGTTTGTTATTCTCAATCATATTCTTGATCAAAGTCTCTTTCTCGCTTATTTGGATAAGGCTTTTACTAAGTAAAAAAACTAAAACTCGTTAATAAGATTAAATTAAGCTTCTCTCATAAATTTTCTAATTCATTGACAAAGTTTATATCATCAATTATATTATCAGAATCTTCATGTTTAATTAAAAGAGTAGTACCTAACATACTCATAAAACAAAAACAAGTGTAAACTATCATAGGCACTGGTGCTGCAACCTCTACTATTAAAGTTTAGTAAAATTGATTAGTTAAATTTAATAGCAAATTACTAATTTAATTAATCACATATTAAAGGGGAGAAGATGGACATTATTCTGGCAAAAACGTTGCATGCTCCGAAAACAGTGGAACTATAAAGAGTTGGGAAATATTCTGCAGTCACAAGGAAGCACAGATTAAAAGCACTAGAGACACCAAATTTTGTCAAAAGCAAGCAAATTGATAACATTATGGTATTTTCTGGATCGATGAAGATTATTGATATGCCAAAGAGACCACCGAGGAAGAATGAAGAAGAAAGGCATTTCTAGGTTCCCACATGGCTTGAAATAATCCCTGATACTAAACAAGCTATGAGCTCTGCCATGCATGATACAATTACCATATTGAAGATATCTCCTGGTATGTATTTAATATAGAAACCTACCATATAGTAGGTAAAAGTTGATGATGCCCAAGTAATACTCATCAATACAAGGTTTAAAAGATACAACCTATTTTATATTAAGTTTGTAGATTTAATGATTAGGAACAGCTTAAGAAAGTAAAGAATCTACTGTTCTGTTTTGCTGCTCTGTTTATACTCTTCTAATGATTTCAGCTTAGATATATCTATGCCTCCTACGTTTATAATTAACTGTTTTCAAAGATAATCTAAATAAATGCTATATTCATAAGGACTTCATCTTTAATCTATTCCAAGTGTCCATCTAGCAATTTAACCCCATTAACTTAAGCTGTTCTATTTAAAGATTATCTTGCTTATTTATATTTTTTTGTTGATATAAAAAATTTAGGTTATTCTGGAAGATAGAAACTAGTTACAGTTGAAGCTAGAATCATTACTTAGAAAAAGAGGTGAATTCCTATGTAACTGTTTGAAATAAACTGATTGTATAGAGACGCTGATATCATTCAAAAGCATTTTTAATAAAATATACAATTTAACCAATAGCTAATTCAATTTTGATTGTGAGTGAATCAAATATATTAAACAAGCTTTCAATCATATTTTGAGTGTTTCGATTTAACAATTTCTTAACCATATAGATAGCTTACGCTTACTCTCAGACTTGTCAGACTTCCAAAAAGAAACATCAAAATGTAATTAATGACAATTGAAGTTGACACAAATAAGAAAAAGATATAGATTATCATGGATACGCTTATCCCAGCCCTTATCATGCTGATTCTTCCAATGGTGTCTCCAAGTCTAGAGAGAAACAAATTACCAAAAACAGCACCCATAAAATAGCATGATCCTAAAAACCCAATTTACCAGTTCTCAGCACACCTCAAATTTAACTCTTCAACTAGATTAAAAAGACTTGTTTAATTATTCTAATTTATTGTGAAGCCTTGAGTGTTTTATATTACATCCAGGTTTAGCGTGTCTTGATTTGGATTATTGCAAGTTTGTGCTTATTAACAGTGATAAGGCGAGGATGCCCCGTCATCGTTGCATAAGTAATCTAGCATTAAAGTCAAAAATGAGATGGGATAAATCAAGCATCCTTCTGTTATAAATGATATTATACTCATTGCAACTCCAATTACTTAAAACTTCCCTAAAATATTATTAATTAGCATGAGCAAAAAAGCATTTATTTAAAAAATTGTGTTTAGAGTATAACTTACCAAATCCCTCAACTCTGTCAAGTATCTACTCATAATCATATATTTTTAATTCTGTATTCCCATTAGGACTTCCATTTTGAATTTAATTTTTCTAATGATTTTCGTAATTATCATCTCCAAGAAGTTTCTCAGTCAACGATTGAGCATCTTACTGTTCAACTAAAGTGTAGCGCAAATCATTGCTTTTAAGAGATCCTTTTGAGATTAATTTCTCTTTGTGATACCACTCTTTTGTTAATTTACACTCATTTATATCGATTTAATTATTTATCTAAATTAGCAGGCTTTTAGCTCATAATTAAATTAGAGCAAAATTAAAAAAGTTTAAATTTAGAAGAAATAACTAAATAATTGACATTTAGTATTTTATTATATCCTAAGTCTCTGTAAACCGTGTTTATTAGTTTAAAGCATAATTTTAATTATAGCTGTTAAATATTATTTATAGAAATATGCAAGAAGTATTTTCTACACCATTAAAAATCAATCATATTCAAATTTAATTTAATTTTAGGCACAACTATTTAATTGTTTCTTTATTAAGGAAATAAAATATTAAGATTATTTCATAAATATAGAGTCGATTTTATTTTAATACAAATTGTTAATTTCTTAATTATCTTGACTTTATTAGTCCATTTTTTCATCATCTCATCTCTGTGTTTCTTCCAGTACCCCTATTTAAAGGACTAGCTTAAATCAAGGCATCATCTATTACTTGTCCAGCCCTCTTATCTTTACTTAAGAAAGAAGTACACAGCACACTCATAAAACATAAAACTCCATATATAATCATAGGAAGAGGTGGATTAATTTCTGCAATTAGAGGCTCAAAGATTGATATAACTCTTGCGAAAATATTGCAAGCTCCGAATGCTGTAGCACTCTATATTATAGGGAAATACTCTGAGGTAACTAGGAAACAGAGACTTAATGAGCTAGAGACACCAAATTTAGTCAAAAGCAAGCAAATTAAGATAGTATATTCATAGTGAGGATCTACAAAGGCAAGAGCGAGCCCAAATGCACCACCAACTAAGAAGCATAATATCAAAGTATTCTTTGTACCTAATAAAAGGGCTAAGAATCCAGATATTAAACATGCTAAAGATTCTGACAATGAAGATATCATGACATTTTAGAAAATGTCTCCAGGTATGTATTTGATATAGAATCCTACCATGTAATAGGTGAAAGAGGAAGCTGACCATGCAATATTCATTATAATAATACTTATCACATATATCTTAATAGTAAATAGGCTCCAAAAATCTGATTTCAAAGATATTGTTGTTAAATCATTGAGATCATCCTAATCTTAATTTCGATTTTCATTTCCCCAGAAATAATCATGATGCTAATATTATGGTTTTTTACTTTTATATTCTAGCTCTTCTACGAATCATTCTATAATAATTTAATAAGGAAATAAGCAAAGAATTTATTAATAGTTGAGGATCTAGAGGCTTTCTTCCATTCATCTTTGAGATAAACTCAAAACTTTCTCTAACTCTTTTAAAATCTCCAATGCTTATTATATATCTTG
The DNA here is from genome assembly GCA_000711775.1 of Oxytricha trifallax. Classification (NCBI taxonomy): domain Eukaryota; phylum Ciliophora; class Spirotrichea; order Sporadotrichida; family Oxytrichidae; genus Oxytricha; species Oxytricha trifallax. Next base: position 62,900 of record ARYC01018179.1, read on the forward strand.
GTGATTCAGGCATAAAAAAGATGATCAGCATGCCTAACATGCAAATACTAAGAAAATACCAATATAAATATAACCAATCTTTCGAAATATACTTAAAATAAATTGACGCTTAAACCATAGTCAAGCCATCAAAGAAATTGTAAAAACTGCATATCACTGTAGCATGAGTAGTTTAAATAATCTCAGAGCCATATATAAAGCTAAAGTTTAGTCTAATACATGATAGAAAGCCAAGTAAAAACAGAAGCAGGAAGACTATAAGTTTATAGTTGATCAGATAAATCATAGTTGCATAGAGCACAATTGAAATCGTGAATCCTAATCTAATAAGTTTTATCCCTCCATATGTATCACCATATTTAGATAGTATACTACTGCCAATCACATTTCCAATAAAATATGAAGCTCCCAAAAAATTACGACTTGCCAATCAGCAGCACATCTAAGACCCAAAGGCACTATCCAATTGATCAAACTTGTTTCATTTTCATAATTTACATAGTAGCCTGGCATATTACCATCAGCTGAAGGCATGTTATATTCTGGCTCACAAGTATCTGAATTACTACACTGAAAACTTAACCAATTGAACCGACGCATATATAGTCAGGCATCAAGGCTACATATGCTAGAGGATAGAGTATATAGCCTTCAAATACGAAAGAAATAAAAGTTATTGGTGGAGCTACTAATTAGAATAGCCCTAAATAAGCATGTTGAATATTAATTAAAAAATTACCTAGCGTTCCTACTCTATTAAAAACATCTTCTTCATTTAGGTACTTTTATTTTTGCCCTTTTATCTCTCTATTATGGTCTTTATCATAGTCTCACTTTATTTAATATAACTATTTAATATTTTACTTCTTCCAAATGTCTAATCTATAATTCTCTCATGTTGCTTTCAGTCAACGGGTTAATTATCATGTCAAATTCAGAAGCCATTTTATATTTAAGATCAATATTTATCAGTTAATATTTGAATTTTTACTAATTTAATAATCATATAATATAGCTATCTATTTATACAGTATTTTAGGAAAATAAAATTAAGAAATTAATGCTAAGATTGGATGAAAGATTCTTATTCTATCAATATCAGATTCATGAATCAGAGAGTATATTTCGTAGCTCCCATTTTGTCGGGACTCTGATATGTATTATGTCCTCCCATACTTGATATAGATGTGTTATTTGATGATCTAATACTCTCTATTTCGTCTTACTGATTTCCATTCTATTTCCCTTAAATTGTTGGATTTTTATCATTTCTAATCCCTTTTTCAAGTTCTACACTAGATGCTGTTGAAAACAACATTTAGTCGCTCTATAGTTTTCTTGAGATAATCTCAGCTAAATCTGTGCTAGTGTAACTGAATCCTCTGTAGTCAGTTGAGCTAACAAGGGATTTTTGGTAATAATAGAGAGACCAAATGCCACTTAGCATAATCAACGCTATTCCAATATATGGCATGTATATTATTGATTCCGGTTCAAAACAGAAAGTACCCACACTTTAAACAATGTTAGATTCAATTTAGGAAAATTTATTTGAATGCAAAAATCTTATTAAAAAATTGTTATTTATCGGAAAAAGTAAATTTTGTAGATACCTGAATAACTTTCTAATAAAAGAAAATGAGGTATGATTACTTACATGAAATAGAATCTAGGAGTTCCGTAATTTAGTTTTAAAAATGGCAGTACATCTAATATATAGTTCTCAAATATGTAGGGACTGTACTATGTTAGAATCATTGAAACGACGAACACACTATTGCAGAGGATTGTTAATTAGTTTATGTCAGGTTATTTCAGAAATTTGTTTCTAAAATTTTTCTCTAAACTTACATATTGTAGATCATTACGAGCTCTTGCAAGAGAAATTTGGTTCCATAAATGAACTACAGTACGGCTATTAAAGTTATTAAAGAGTATTAGTAGTCTTACTGCATAATAGAAGAGATGTAACAACAAGCAAAGAAGTTGCTTTGAGTATTTAGAGTCTTCGTTCATCACTTAATTACAAATTTACCATTGTATAATTTTATCTGATATTAAAATTATTTATAATTTACAATTCTGTTAAAAAATATATTATTTATATAAAATATTTTATCTGCAAATTACTAGAAAAATCAATTAATTATTTGATCTAAACATTTGCAATTAATATTGTGAACTAAATTAAATTTCATTTGCTATTTTAAATTATTATTCTTCTATGATCAAGTAATATGTAAAATGTTTGTGAATTCTTTAGAATTTACTTTATGATAAAAGTTCTTATATTATAGTATAGGACTATTATAAATACACAATTAAGATTTATTATTAGCTTTTTAAAGTAATTTCATTGAGTAAAAATTGTTATAAAATTCAAAATGTAATTAAAAATACATAAATTATACACACTATTTTAATATTAATTTATTTATATATATATTAAAAACTACTCTATCTCGAAATTTTGTTCATTTCGAGATAGAGTGCTATATAAATTATTTAATTTGCTCATATCTAATAAAACGATATACAATTCAAATAAAGTTTTCAATAAATGAATGTTTATTTTTTAATATTAATTAATTATATCAAGTTAGTAAAAAATCTTATACTTAAAACATAAAGTTTTAAAAGTAATCATAATAAATCTATTAGTTTGAAAAAAGCAAGCATAAATTAATTAATATTAAAAAATAAACATTCATTTATTGAAAACTTTATTTGAATTATATATCGTTTTATTAGATATGAGTAAATTAATTAATTTTTATAGCACTCTATCTCGAAATGAACAAAATCTCGAGATAGAGTAGTTTTTAATATATTTAAATAAATTAATATTAAAATAGTGTGTATAACTTATGTATTTTTTATTACATTTTGAATTTTATAACAATTTTTACTCATTACAATATTTAGTTAGCATATCTTAAGCTTTTCTGCTAAAGCAGTAATAAAAGTTATTAAGAGAAAGAAACTTTATAAAAATTAAAAAATACAACTACAATAACTAAAGTTTTTAAAAGTAAAGTAAAAAGAATTAGTGTTTTGGTGTTGATAAGAAACTTTATTATCCAGATTGAAATAATATAGAGTTAAATTCAATTGATTCTTTAGACAAAATTCAATTATATTTTAATGGCACTTATTATTTCAATTATATGAAGACATAGTTTATGAAGTATTTTTTAAAAAAAATAAGCAAAAACAAATTAATTTTTATTCGCCATATATTAATCAAGAAATAAGAATTATGCAAGTCATTTATTGAGATAAATTATTAAAATCCCTTTATTAAGTTATTTTGATCTTTTTGCTTTATTAGAACATTTCTTGTTATTCATTGTTTTCTCTTGGATTAAGATTTTAATATTCTTAGAGCTGACTGGTTTGGAATTATTAGAAATTGGTTTTGATTGTGAAAAGTTATTTTTTATCATTTTTTTAAAAGTATAATATAATAGTAAAGAAATAAGAGGGAAAAGATATTTGCATATAAAATGTAATAAAACTGGGTAAAAATGAGGAATTTTAAAAAATATAAATAAAAGTTATTTTTCCTATCAGTAGCATTATTGCTTTGAAAATTTGAATGATTTTAGCTCTGAGTTTAAGTTTAAATCTTACTTTCTAATTAAGACTATATTTTACTTTACTAATTACATTAAAATCTTGAAGATATTTGCTAGTCTGAAAGATCTTTAGCTCTGATTTGACTTTAAAGTTGAGAAAATTGTTAACTAGGTGTGACTTCATGCGAAATTAGGGATTTGATTGAATCGTTTTAATTTTATACTTTATTCCTATTCTTTAAAAAATCAGTATGAGTGTTATTTAAATCGTTAAGAGATGTTTCCATTACCCGCATATTTTGACTATCTGCCTAAAACTGCTAAAAATCTACTTTTGCGTCAATTTTTTATTCAATTTCAAATTATCTTTCATTGAAAGCTGCCTGTCCCAAATTACTGTTACTTCTTCTCTTATATCTCTTGGATGACTTACTTAGTGGCTTCTCTTTCTGTCATAATTCTGTTACGTAATTTATCTTTGTATTGTTTTTTGTGCGCTTTAAACATTAAATCGTCTAGCAGTAATGCAGGACGATATGCATGCTCAGGAATATGAGGCTTAGATAAATCTACATCATTTTACCCTTTTTCTTGAAAACAAAAAATATGCTATGAATTTATATATAAGTAAATTATTTTAGATAAAAAATTGGTGCTATGTAAGATAAAAAACTTTACAAAATCCAGTTTTCTTGGATAGTATTAAATCTTCGTTTCTTATTTCTCAAATCATAGCTAGAAGTAAATAGCTTCTTAGAATTGAGAGAATACTAAGGATCAACTCTCACTTCATTTAAGTAAGCTAAAGCAGCAGAATTTAATTCCTGCTCTCCATTATTCACATCATATCGGGAATCAAACACTGTTCTATTTAAATTAATATTTTACTCTTACTAATAACAACGACATAGTGAAATATTTAAACTTACCTAATCTAATTCAGCTTTTAGTCAGCCTCATAATTTTCAATCATTATTCTTTTTCTCACACAGACCCCAATAACTATGAATGTAACTATTGTGAGAGTAGGCAGTACAACTGACCCTAAGAATAGTGAAATCGCTGAGTATTTGTAATATTGCGCATTTACTAAGCATTTATAATTAATTGCTATTGATTAAGCCTCTAACAATAAATAAATACTAAATAAATGATTATAATATTTTTAATTTAATTAAGAAATCATTTTTCAGTTCCGGGTATTGTTAAATTGAGGTACTAAAATTATGCTCTCGAAAGAGAAAGCCAAAAACTAAAAAAGATGAAAATTTAAGGTATTCGATTTTTAGTCTTTAAAAGACTAAATTGTTTCATTTTTAATATATTTCAATTATTCATAACAATTATTTAATTAAAATTAAATTAAAAATAAATTATTAATTAATTAAATTAGTGCCATTTGACTTACTCCAAACCTAAACAATATCTTAATATATATAAAATCTAAAATCAGCTGGACTTTACTATTGGCGGTCCTGTCTCATCTCATCGTAGGAGCGAGATAACTCGACTTTAATTTTGGCATTAAAATTATAACAAAAATCACCAAAAAAATTAAATTTGAGTTGTCTAACTTCTAAGATGCGATAGGACAGTACCGTCAATAGTAAAATTCAGCTGATTTGAATTCTCTTTCAGAAAGATGCCATATTTTATAGGTTTGAATAAAGCCAACTGCCACAAATTTGATAATTATTTTTTTTTAATTTAATTTTCTCAAATCAATTATATTTTATCAATAATACCATTATTAACTAAATTATTCTCTTTGTTGTCGCCGTCCATTTTTTGAAATAAATATCTACTGAAACAATTATTTAGATTAATATTAGGGGACAATAATTGTATTGTGATTATTTATTCGAATAAAAATTAAAATCAAAGAATCTTTAAATCTTAATTTACAATTAAAATTCATTAATGTATTAAAAAAATTGTAATTATTTCAAAAACTTACTTAAACTTTTGATTATTGTAGTAAGAATTTAAAATGAATAGAAATAACGAAATTGAGGTATCATATCTCATTTTGACTATGCTGGTTTTATAAATCAGCATAGTCAAAATGTCATTTTTTAAAACTTTAAAGTGTGGGGTGAAAATAATCTAAAAATAATGAAAATAAGATTCATTGAGATTCCTAACTATTCCAGAAATCTCTTTTGAAAAACTCTTTAAAAATGCGATGAGTGATTTAGATATTTTTATACATCTTATTCAAAGTAAAAACTCTCCAATAAGTTACAAGATAAAAATTTGTTCTTTAGAATTATATAAACTTTGAACTTTGACTAAATTAAATGAAATAATTGTCACAAAAAGATGCAGTATCTCTCCTAAAGAAAAATATAAGATTGTAATTAAAATAAGTAACGCGTGGCTCTAAGAACAGCAGAAGTTTCAATTAATCTCAAATAAGCTTAAATTATAATTTTATATAAAAAAATCTAGTTATAGCTAAATATTTTATGAAAGAGCTCAGCAAATTAAGAAGAGAGAAGTCTCAGGTAAAAAATGTAGTGATTTAGTGAACTTTCTAAGATTTTTTTAAAAAAAAATCAGGTAAGAGTAAAAGATGGTACCCATAGAATAATATGAAACTAGCAGTCACAAGATTAAAAGTAAAACAACAAACAAAACATCTATAAGGGCTAATTTAACATGAGATTTTATCCTATCAAATTTTTATTTACAAAATCTCCCTTCTCAGGAATACACTTTAGATTATCTTATCAGCACACATCATAAAACTTTCTGTTGCTTTTTAATATCCAGTTTATAATTTAATTCTGGGCATTTAGGAACATCAAATACAAATGTTATTTAATGACTTTAATATTCATTTTTTGAGATTTAAGTTTTGTGTATTGAAAAATTATCAACGAACAGATTATTTAATCAGAATACTAATTATACTTGGGTTATTGAAAAACATATGAATTGTTCAATCTTTATTGCGTCTCTAATACATTATCTTAACCGATTTCAAAAATAATATCATTAGTTTACATCTAAATATTTTAGTCATAAATTTCAATATTGATATAACTATTTAACGAAGAACTTTGATATAAAGATATTGAAAGTAATAATAATTTCATTTGCTTGAATAAACTTAATATAGCACCTTAAAGCCCAATGCATTTTAATATATTAATAATTTAAATTTACTTAAAATAGACCTTTAAATTCAATCATTCTCTTACAAAATGATTGTTTTGTAAAATATCCATCCTCATTTATAATGATGTCTAATGGTTGTGCAGATATAGAATAATCATGAAATTAGAGATAAAAAATCACAGCTATTTATGAAATGGAGAAATATTCAAGTATTTAGAGTCTTATTTTTAGGACGATAGGAGAATTGTTACAAATATAATTTTTAAGGGCCGTTACATTTAGAAATGAGTGACAAGCTCTTTAAATTAAGGTAAAAAACAATGAACCTTCAAAAACGAGAGATTCTAGCAGCATTAAAGAAATAGAATTATAATTTTGAAAAAATTTAAGTTATTCACCTTGCCAATTACTTCTTTATCTGAACTTCAAAGTAATTCTATATTCTAATCGTTAAAACTGTCCACAAAACTTAGTAAATATTTTAAATTATTATAGGTTATTGTTATTTGAAATCTTTTATCAAATAAAAACTCAATCTAACTATTGCAAAGGTTTAATATTTTTACTCTGAACTTTGATTAAAATTTAAAATAGAAGCTTAATTTTTCTTTATAAAAGCTGAATGTTTCAAATTAAAAAATAAATATTAATCAATGCTATGAATGGCAATCCAAACTAAAAATTCAAAATTTTAATAAAAAAATAAAGTTATCAGTAATTACATTAAAATTTACAAAAATAAGTTGACGCTTAGCAATTTAGAAAAAGAAATTTATAATACATTCCTATTCACAAACGGTGAATGAAATGTTGCATTGACAAAATGTAATTGTTTTAATTAATTTTAAATGTCACAAAAATTTATCAATTATTTATAAGTTAAAAAATATTCCGAATTTATAATTAGCATATAATTTTTCATAAATGCAGAGTTTATTTAATTGAAATAGTCCTCTTAATTTAATGAGGCTGCTTCAAAATTTAATACTAGAGATTTAAGATTTTTATTTTTAGCTATTTTTTCGCAAAGTTTCTCGAGTGATTTATCTCTAAATGTGTAACCCTATATATTGATAAGATTTTAATTCACAAATGATTATAATTTCATTAGAAACTTCCACATATAGATAGTGTTTAAACACTTTTGTTATGTTTGAGGCACATCAACAATTTAGCTAAGTTGAGTTAGTTAAAGTTGTTGTAGCTTAGTTTTAGGGTTTGCAGCATGCAATTCGGATTTTTGAGGAAATTTTCTAGAGTCCCAGTTAAATCATGGATTTGATTTGATGATATTAATTGATTTATTAAAAAAATAAATAAAATTTAAATCTATACAATTAGAAAATGCATTAAGTATTTTATATATAGGTTTCTTTAAACAATAAATCAACTTCTTGTATGATTGAGTTAACTTCTAAGCAATCTAGTAGATTTTCAAGGCCATAGCTTGAGATTTGGTTGTTTTGTAAATTCAATGACTAAATCGAAGAGTTAAACTGAAGACCTATTGATAACGATAATACTCCTTCATCTCCCAAGCCAACCTCATCCAGAGTTAATCTTATTAATAAGAATTCTGATTAATAATCTCAATAAAAATTAATTATTCAAAAATTATTTTATTTAAAAATGGAGTTAGGCATCTTAGTAATGAGTTTTTCTAAAAATATTATTTGAGTTAGAGGAATTACTTTTAAAGAAACTGAAAGTGTATTAATACTTTAATTAGGCAACTATATCCATCGTATTTCTAAGTTTTTAATAAAATAAAGGTTTTATTGTATCAGGACTGATAATCAGAGCACAAAGTCTTATACCTATTATCAAATTTGGATAATGAACCATGAAAGAAAATAAATTATGATAGATTACCTGATTTTCTTTAAGATCAATCATAGATGAGGATTTGTAAACAAGGGAAGTTTCTTCGTTCTTCAAGGCCTCTCTAATCTCATAAGGTAGTTTAATATTTCTCTGATTGCAGAGATCCTAAAACAAAATAAGTTAAAATTAAAGAGATAAATACAAAGAAAGCTGTTATTTCTTCTAAATTATCTTCCATTTCGAATATTTTTTTAATTTAAATCTAACAAATAAATTTACTTTATTATTGATTTAACAATGTTAATGATATTATATAAGAGTATTAGATTATAATTGCTTGTTAATTAATTTTTTAATTCAAATTTATACCATATAATCTGCATATTAAATCATCTTAGACTTTTTCTATCAGTCAAAATGTTCAAAAGCCCTCTTTACGTTAAACTTTGCTTTAGTTCATCACTAGGTTCACTGCACATATAGATAAGCTCTGTTAGTTATATGTAGCTGAGTTTCCTAAGACATCCCCATTCCTCTCATTATTCCTGCCAGAATTTACATCTCTTAATTATTAAAGCTGAGATTAGTATCTGTCTTTAACAGGTTTAACATCACTCTAGTCACTTGAAATTGTTGACTGCATATTTGTACTGAGTTTATATTAAGTTGGTTCTTTTTAATTTTACTTGGGATTTGCGTGATTTGAAATTCCATTTAACTGACTGAAAGTAAAAGCTCTTTCATACAAGCCAGGTTGGTGAAGGTTGCCATTATTATGATCTTATAAAATTTCCATAAGATTCTCTTGAGAATACTTTGGATAGCAATCTCTCGCTGTTTAAGCCACTTAGTTATATTTATCTTGATTATAATTTTAAAAATATACTTGAACTCTTATCTGATTTTAAAGGTTAATATATGCTTGAGAGTTTAGAATGACCAATTGTCACTGGGTTCATATTTTGTGAAGCTATTGACATTTTATGATTGTTTTTATTAATAGAAGGTTGCTTTAAATCGTACAACTACATATTTGTTCTTGCTGGACTTATAGTACGCTATGAGATTGGTGAAGACATATCTAGGATATTTACACTCTAATTTAAACTAAAAAGAAAATCCCCTCTTAATAGGGCTTTTGAATTCAGTTTTAAAAGGATTTATACTTTTCTTCGCTAACTATGATTGCTCTTCAAGTTTATCCTTTATAGAACTGAAATACTCAAATAATTGCTTGATTTTAGATTTTTTATCTATACCTTCATTTTTCAATTTATCTATTGATTTTATGCACTCTTCTAACTTTGATTTAAAATTGTTTAACTCTCTTCTTTAAGCATATCCAATTTGATTATCCTTGTTTTATACAGTATTTTAACTTTTTCTTATATTTATATCTGGGGATATATCTCTTTTGTTTTAAGACCATGCAAATAACTTTAGTTCAGTCTCAATTTTTTGAATTTTAGCTTCATAAACATTTGTCACACTTTTCTTGTATTTTTATTCAATTAAATCGTTGATATCAAGAAGCTTTTAAACTAAAATTAAATTTTAGAAGAAATAAATTAAGTTTTAATAAATTTATTGAATCTTTTATTAGAATCCCTTATTTCCTTAAGCTAATGCTTTAAATCTCTCGCTCATCTACTTCTCAATATTCTTGTTTTTATATCTTTAAATAACCACATGGATCTCTTTCATAATTTTTTCACATTGACTCACTCTCTCATCTGAATTATTTAGTCTCTCTTCTATTATTTGCAAAGCTTAAGTTTCTAAATGCTTCTGTTAATGATCTTGCAAAAAGGATTGAGTGAAATCTATTAACCTTTGATTAATATTTTCTTCAAATTGATTAAATTATTAAGGTTATTGGGTTAAATCTTGATGCATAGTTTCGCTTCATTCATTAATTGTGCTACAACTGTCTCTGATTGAAGCTACTAAAGTTAAATCCTTGTATCTTTAATTAGCTATTCGCATTTTAATCTGATATCTTATTCGTCTTTTGTTTTTAGTTTTTATTGTTAATTAATATTGAGCTCTAAGATCTTCTACCATCAACAGAGGTTGGTCTAGTTTTCAAATCATTTATTTGTCCTTAAAATCCTTATACTTACTTAGCTTATTCCACTTGCTTGGTAGTGAGATGTTATATAGGAAGCTAATTTTCCTCAATTTTATCTGTTACTTAGTTTAATCTTCATTTCTTTAGGACAAATCGTATTATTTATTTTGTTCTTTGAGATAGCTTTGCAATTTCTCAGTATTTTGAAGAAGTTACTACAGTATTCTTCCCTCCAACTCCAAAATTTTCTTTCATAAAATTACTCTAAATTTGCTTGAATATCATTCTAAATTTGGTTAGCATTAATTAGAGTGCTAATCGACTGCATGCTATTTTATCTCTACTATTACTTTTAATGTTGAATTTCATTGATGATTTATTAGCCTTCCTAAAACTTTTACTGATTCAATACCTCAAAGAATTCTTGCTAATTTTTTGTGTTATTTAGTATCATGCTGCCATTGGTTTAAGACTTATTATAAGTCAAATCAGCTTGTGCCACACTTTGCAGTAAACTTTTCATGATGTTATTGTGATTATTTTAGTTCTCATCTTCTTCGGAATTTAGGTAGTCTAGAGATTGTGAAAGATTTAGACTTGGATTCAAAGAAATTTTAATATTTTTTTAATAAGAAGTTTTTGTAAAAAATAAACTTATAGTTGATTTCGCTTATTTTGAAAAGGAATTTATCTAATTACAAAAAATTGATAACTAAATTCACTTCAGAAATTAATTTAAAGTATAAGAAACCCACTCATATAATAAGCTAGTTTTATAAAGTTTTTATTAAGTTTTTCTCTAAAATATAAGAAAGGCTAAATAAAAATAATTTAAAAAGTTAGAGCCTTTCATGAATTTTAATTATCTAGATCTCTTATTAAGTGACAATTGTTTATAATAAAACTGTGATAAACTTGCATTAATATTTTAAGAATGAATAGACAGTAGATGCTGAAAATTCTAATTTTGTTTTCCATCAAGCTAGAAATGATTGAGAGTGTAATTTGCTTGAGACGATTATGGCCTAGCTGAAGAATTGTGTAATTAGCTTTGTAAATCTTTCAGATTCAACGTTTTTTCATTTTCAATATTGTTTCAAGATAAATCGCTCATAGATGGATAGTATACTTATATCAAAAATAGGTAAAATAATCAATTTAAAAAATACTATCAAAAATAAACAAATGCTTAATAGTTTACTGCAATTTTGGGACTGTGTCAGCTTTTTAAAGAGGAGAGTCAAAGCTCTTGCCACTCTCAATTATTTAGATGCTCCCTTTCTTATTATTTGTTTGTAGATTTTTCTAACTATTCACATGACTAGTACTTGATATATTTACGAATGGCTATCTTATTTCATTAAATCTACTAATTATAATAAAAAGTTTAGGGAAATAATAACATAAGAGTAAAATTTCAAATCACTTGCTGAAAAGGAATTTGAAAGGACAGCTGGGGGTATTTTTCTTTCTCATTTCTAGCTTTCTACGAATAATCTTCTCAAGCTCGCTAGACAGGCTAAAGTCTAAAATTAATTTATTTAGATAAAGAATTTTTAAATCAAATGTCCAATAGAGGATTATAAAAATAGTTATAAAGGTTTATTAAAGTAAAAATGTATTTAAAGGAGGCTTGGATGGAGAAGTTACACTCACAGTAATGTAAGTTACAAAAAACATAACTAAAATTTTAATTCTCTAAGAACAAGCCTGATAATATGGTTAGATCGGACACAAATTTCATTTACGGAGATTTAATGTATAATTAAAATGGTTCTAGTATGCTATCTATTTAAATGCGACTAAGAATGGTAAGATGATTAATCTAATTGATAATTTTAGTTTCCAATAAAAAGTAATCTAATTAGTCTTAATCAATTTCTTTATAATCATATATTTTTCATTTAATTTATCTTATATTTAAATTATCGTATAAAACTTTAAACAATAACCTATGAATAGATCGATTATATTGAGGCAATTAAATAATTATAATAAGCCCTAATTCTTGGTATTCTTCAAACTTTTTAAATCACTATCAAAGTAGTCCTTTAGAATGTCTTTGTTCTCTAAGATAAACAAGTTAGCTTGCACTATTTACTACAGCTTTTAAAAATTTTCAGATATTTCCTCTTCCTATTAATTAGTCTCCAGGCATATTAAAGTCTAATTTTTCCATTATAATCATTGAATGTGCACATTAATTCATGATCAATAGGTATCAAATTAGAATTATAAACTTTCAAATAAAACTAAGTAATTACGATTAAAATTTATAGACAATGCACTTTCATCTTTTGCTAACCCAAAAATTATAACTATAATAATATAAAAATAGCCAATCCAGAACATTAATGCAAGTTTACTAAACGCTTTTCTATTCAGCAAGTACATAATCGTCATTTATATAATTATTTCTGTAGCCGATTAGTATTACTTTAGGATCTTTAGACTTCGTATCGTAGTTTTGTTATTCTGCTTCAACTTTTTTATTTTCATTATCAATATAATTTTCATCATCATTCACCAATATTTTCTATTGTTACTGCTGTTAACTAATTGAGTTACTAACTCGCTGTTTATCAAATGATAAATTATAGTCATCAAATCTTGGGATAAAAGTTGGTCGGCCCTGAACTTAAGCATAGGATTCTTAAAGATTATTTAAATTGGATGAATCAAAATTGTTTTGCTTTTATTGGGCAGAGTCTCCATTATCTATACTAACACTTTGATAATTTGCTGTATTAATTCCGTTACTAGAGAGTGCATTGTACAAATAATCATGCTCATAAAGTGGGTTCATTTGCACATTTAAATTTTCTTGAATTAGCTTGTATTTAGACTTATAGTAATTCACATACTTTTTCATTTCTGAAGCAATATCTAAGTTTTAGGCTTTAAGACCACTCAAGAGACCAGATATTTTCAAGTCAGGTTGTAAAGTTTCAAGCTTCTGCTTTATTTAGAAATCTAAGACGTCTATCAATTCATTATGATTCTTAAAATACAGTGGTAAATCAAGGCAATTTTCATTTAGAGTTAGATTTATATCTGATATTACTTTTACATTTTTATATGAAGTCACATCATTCAATTAAAGAAAGTGTTAGTTTAGAGTATCTAAGTTATAAGGACTCTAGCCAATTAAAATATTTTAGAGGTAAAGGTTCTGTGATAAGGTAAATGAAGTTGTGATTTGATATTAGGATTATCTCATAATCATAATTTATAATAAGTAATTTGATAATTTAAGTTAGAAGTTAATATTTTATTAAGTATTTCTTTCTAAAGAGATGCTGATGAAGACTTTAAATTCAATAAAAACTTAAGTTACAATAAGATTTATTTTAAGTTTTTTTCTTTAGTGGTACAACCTAGTAAGACTACATGTGTTACAATATTACACAAACAGGGCAGAGAAAAAAAAATACAAAAAGAAGATGATTAAAAGGATGATGATGAGATGAAATTTTTTCTATAAACTTTCTTTTTTATTAACACAAAAAGTATTCATATTTATTTTTAATTCAAATTCTACAAACATTTGTTTTTAGAATATTTTTCAAAAATATTAATTGTTTCTTGATTGACATTAAATATTTCCTTCTAATTCAAAATTTCATTACCTCTATCATTAAATTATTTTCCCTTATATTTATCAAATTAAATAAAACTAAATAAATATTTTCATGCTTGATACCTTAAAGTACAACAATTTTACTAAAATAATACCCCTAATTTTAAATTCCTTAACCATAAAAAATCCCAAAATCTTATAATATCTGAGAGATGTCAACAAAGCTATCCCCACTTGCAATTTCATGATTAAATGTATAGATTCCATAGAAATGTAGTTCTTCTTTAATTAAGAGAGCGTCTTTTATTAATTGAGATTTTTCTTTGCTACGGATATCAATAAACAATGCAAGTTGATAATTCTAGAGAATTTATAGTAACAATTAAAGATTTAATTGGCTACAAAATTTTATTTAATTATTTATTTTTGATAAGGTTAAAAGATAAATATAAGTTAAAATAATTTTTAAGTATAAAATTTTCCCATATTTATTCTTAAATTACTAAACCTTAAAGTAATTAAAGAATGCCTTTCTTCATGAAGATCTTGTAATTGATAAGTTTCTTGTCAACTTAATCATATTAGCTAGCTCTCCATCAATCCGACCAAAACATTGAATATCAATATAATTAAAGGCTTATTTTCCATATTTTATCGCCTACTAAAGCCTATTCGCATTGTTTAATTTTATCTTTAAGTAGTTGATGCCGGCAGTTTTTCCGTTTATTGAAATAATTATTTTATGAAATCTTTGCTTTCTCGAATTTATGATTAGAAAATAAAATTTCCATATAAAACTATTTAATATAAATTTTTCCTTCTGCGAAAATGAAGTAAATTAATTAAATATACTTCATGATATAGAGATATTTGATACTTTTTTATTCAATAATATTTTAAGCCTTTATTATTTTTTAGAATTAAAGTCAATGCTGTGAGTGCCTAGAGGTGTTTTATTTTTGTGATATTTTAAAGACGATTTTTATTAAGAGCAGTACCTATAAATTAATCCATTAATTTAATAAAAACTTATTTAAAATTAGATTATACAAATATCTGATTGCTATAACTACCTTGAAGTTAATAATTACTTATTTTATGTGTGAATGTTTCCACTAGTAATGCCATTATTTCTGCTGCTAAGTGGAGCTTACTAATTATTGGTTTAATTTTGATCCTGATCAATAATATTACACTTACTTTTAAAATAAATAAGATATACACAATTTTGAAATAGAAGCTAATCCAAATACTATTGGGGAAATCTATAAAATATAGATTATTTTTAAATATCAGGGACAATAGTATAGCCATCAATAATAAAACTATTACTGTCTATATTGCAGTTGCACGCACAATATATAAACGATTTTTAAGTTTCTTTTTTCAGAATATTCTAGCACGATTGCTGAGTAGATAGTGCCATTGATTAGATCATTCATTAAGTTCAATTTTTTTAGATAAATAAAATGTTATTACTAATTAAATTATACATAGTAAAATCTTGATTATCGAGTCTAACATTGTGACCTGACCTAATTTAGAATCATCTTCTCTTGGAGACTTAAATTTTAGTTTTTACTTCAAGAATCCAGATATCTTTAAAAATAAAAATCAGACTTGTTTAATAAGTCTTAATAAGTAATTAAATTGTAATATCAAGCTTGTAGTTGAGTTTCTTGATTATTCAAATTTCTAGTAATTACTTATAGGATTATTTTATTTTATATTTGATAGTTACTATTACTCATCACTAATCATTGGACTCTGTAAATTTCTTGGGAAACCTTCTTTTAAATCAAATTAAAATTAAGTTAAGGTAAAGATTAATAATATTTTTAAAATTAGAAAGTAATTTGGCATCACTATACTTTTGATAATCTTATTTATTCCCTTAAACAATAACTGAACCAGTCTAATTTTCTAAAGTTTAAGTAGTAATCCTAATAAAATCATTGATTTACTCTTGAGTTTATTGGGCTTGAGGTGTCTTAATTTACTGTAATTTCTTATTGTTGGCTATCAATTTGTGGGTAATAACTGATAGCTATTAATGTTTGTTGTCTCCAATTTTTACTTAGAATAACAATAGATTTGTAAATAATATAGCTAATATAATAAAAAATGAAATATATTATTTTTAATCCAATTTAAATGTAATATTAATTAAAGAATAAATTATTGCTGTTGATTCCACCTGATTCATTGGATGTTTTAATATTTGCAGGTAAAAGCACATTTTAAGCCACAGTTTTCAACTAGCTCTATGACTTTCGATTTGCATTATCTCTTTCATTTCCCAGAGACATTAAATTACAATTTACATCCCCTTGCTTAGACGGATTATTTGAGAGGCGCTTCCTGTTATTGGTGAAAGGAAGTGTGTCTATGCTTTTCGAAAGATTTGGGTTAATGTTAGAGCTATTAATCTATTTGCTGGATGTTGATTAATCTGGGAATATGTTCATCAAATGATTTTAGTAAGAAAGTTGATCTTACTCATTCAATTAAAGAGTAGGTCAAATTAAGTTAAAAATATTTAATAAAATCTCAGGTAAAGTCGAAATTAGACTTAGAAACAAAAAAATTATAATCTTAATACTAAATAAATAAACATAATAGGCTTGTTATTTTAAGATGGATGCTGATTGAAATATTGTGTATCTGTCTCATATGAGAGTACTGAATGTCTTGCGGAAACAATCTCTCCTTTACTTCTGTCTATATAGGGCTAATTTATCTTGGTGAAATTTTATTTACTTTAAAAAAGATAAAAATTTGCCTATGTTAAGTATGTACTTTTAATTAATTAACAAAACTACATAGAATAAAATCTTAGGCAATGATAAGCCATTTGCACTCATTACTAAGTTTTATTATTTAAGAGGACCTTATACTATTAAATTATCTCCATCTTGTTATTTGTTTTAAATTATAATCATAAATTTTTGTGAACTATATTAAAGAATTTTAATAAGGAATTAGTATTTAGTGCAAGTTTTTTGTTTTCAAACATGATTTATTGTTAGATGAATGACTGATTTAAGGCTTAGTCACTGCTTTTTATTTAAAAGAAATTACCAGCTACTACATTATTGAAATAATTAATCAATTTTTAGATAAACTTTTATTACAGAATTGTTTGTTGCAAAATAAAAAGATAATTTAGACATTAGTATTTAATTAAAAAAAAATAATTCTCGCAATGACTAAATTTGTGATTCTGTATTTTATTTTTTTCCATTTTACTATGCACTCCAGCAAATTAGCAAATAAAATATATTTTGACTTATAATTATTTAATCACTTAATCAATCGATTCCATTTTTGTGAACATAATATTAATGAAGTTCAAATTTTTCATATTTATTTTATTTTAGATAAAAATAAATCAATTAAATTCTCCCTCAATTATTATTTTCTCATACAAATATTTTCTCATCAAGAATTCAACTCACAATTTTTAGTAATAATTATGAGTAGATTGTTAAGAATAAAATTTTATGTATTTAGTACATCAACAGGCACTTAAAATTCTTAAAAATTTAATATTTTATGCTTAATAATGATTCTAGTATATGAATGAGTTATCAGTAGATTAAAATGTAGTAAATTTAAATAGTATCGTTAGAACTAAATTAATGAGTAAAATATTTAAGAAAAATTAAATCTAGAAACTGTTAAGCTGAGATGATTTATTATAAAATAAATCAATTTAATATAAATATATACAATTATTAAGAACTTTATCTTCGATCTGATTTGAACATGTTTTATGGGTTTTATGTAAGTTATTCCGCAGAAAAAAAAGTTTAATATCAAAGAAAAATGTTTATGGACAGCTTTAAATTTAATTTAATTTTATTTTTAGAAACTAATTAAAAATAGTTTAAATTATGCTGGATGTATATATTATTTAGTTAACTATCATAGATTTTATAATTTGTCATTAATAAAAGATATTTTATATTTACTTTTATATTTTCTATTTTGGCAATCATTTGCCTTAATTAGATATTAAATTTATATATCAATATAAAATTTAGGGGCGAAGAATCCTGTCCAAAATTAAAATAAAATATCTGGGACGTTTCCTTGCAAAATAAATATCTTCTCACAAATTAATCATAAAACTACTATGATTATTCCTAATTAAAATTGATATTTTTTCTTACGATTCCAATAATTTTAGCATATCTATATTTTTTTCAACCATCTTATAGTAAACTGACCATTGATTGTGATTTCTAAGGATTCTTACTAAATTTATCATAATCTTTACGTACCTATTTAATTTTAGAAAACATGTACCACTTTTTCCTTTAAGCTCATTTACGTTGAAAAATACATCCTCTAAATGAGCTGCTGAGTCAAATAAATGTCATCAAAGTTATACATAATAAAATTACTGGAAAAAATCTTCACACTTAGCAAGGAATTCACACCTTCAAATCTTATATAAAAGCAAGCTAAATAATTTGGCTTATAAGAACCTCCATAATATAATATAAAAAAATAGAAAATTTTATCTAAACACTATATCGTTTGAATTCTTATTTTAATTTTGAATTTAATATATTTGTTTTCTTTAAAGCAAAAGGAAAGAGCTTCTGCATCGTTATCTTATTAATTAGAAAGGCAATTCATATTTAGTTATAACTCATCGATTATTTTTTAATTTTCATTGAAAATATGATAGTCTATTTGCTTTATATAGTAACACAGCGTTTTTATGATTTCCAGAGTTACTAAAAAATTCAGTTTACATAGAGAAGAAACAGATGATAGTTGTTATTTTTAAATAACCTAATTTATAATATATATTAATGGTGAAAGCTCACAAGATTAAAAAATTCATTTAGAAATCGTGTTTTTATGTCAAGTAGTGTTTTCCACTTTCTAAGGAAGCAAATTTTATTCTTTAAATAAATTAAAAAATAATTCAAAAATGAATCTAAAAGCAAATAAATGATTTCTCTAAATTAATATCATAACATATTGCAACTTGCAAATGGTCTAATAACAACTCATTCTACTTTTAATTTCTAAATGTATTTTAACAATAATAAATAGCACAAATTTTGTAAATAATTTTATTGTCAATATATATTACAAATTAAAATTGTGTACGTTCTTATTCAGTCTTCATTTAAGTGTTCATACACTTTAATTCTAATATTTTAATCTTTTTGAACAGTGGATGTATCATTCATGCAAGACGAAAATACTTATCTTCATTAATTAACATAAAAGTTCGATTAAATTTAAGTTTTATACAATTCTTTCCAAATTTTCTCTCTTGATGGAGCTAATTATATTATTTTTATTAATAATAATAGTGCATACTTGAATCTAAGTATAATTCGAATTTATTTAATTAAGCAATTAATTAAATAATTAGAATAAAATTAAATAAATATTCTTAAAATTATAATTCTTAACTTATAAATATATAAATAGTTTGAGAAGTATTTATGCTTATGTTTGATAATTCTTTATATTTTAATCATCACTAGTTATTTAAAAATAGGAAGATAATTATATTTTAGTTTTTATATTATTTATCGTAAAAAGATATATTGCTTTACTATATTGTAGTATTGTTTATGAGAAAAATAAAATTTATTATAATATACTTCTTGTAAATTCTAAATAAAAAAAAGAGTTAAAGTACTTAAGAATATCTAGAGATGGCAGAATGAGTTGTCTCAACAAATAATTCCGAAAAAATATCCTTCTTAGTTATTGTAATTCCCTTTCTCATTTCGGAATGTTTATGGCGAACAGAGGCAATGAGGTTACACTTGATGAGAAAGTTAGTGAAAAATTAATGCCAATTTTTCACAATTGGAATGTAGTCTTTGTCCTTTCGCTTTAAAAGTATCTTTAACTTCACTAATTAAAAGAAAATTTCATATTGATACTTTTTCTCACTTTCTCATGTTTGAAGGCTAAATGCAATTTTAATATTTATACTTCTCCTAAGTAGCAAATATCGCTATGTACCTCACAATTGCAAGAACCCCTCAATTTATAGAGAGCTTGAAGCTTACAGGTCGAACTCTTGAGATCGAACCTTTTATACACATAAATAATTTTGATCAATCATTTTTAAATAAAATTGATCTAATTTAATATAATCATTAAAATTTATTAATTAGTTAATCAACAAAAAGTTTTTTAATTAAAAACAATTATTAATTAAAATAATTGACACAAAAAATTATGAAAGTAATTTAAAATTTGTATAAAAAATTTTTTGAATATTAATGAATATTTTTTCCAATATTGATATTTTTAATTTACATATCATAATTAGTTAAATATTTTGATTAAATCATTTTTAATAAGTTAAAATAAAACATATCTTATAAGATAAATTTGATGATTAAATTAATTTAATATATAATTAGAAATATGTTTTATTATTAATTTATTAGTTTATCAATACTTAAATTAAAATATTTAATTTCTTAATTTAAGCATTTCTTCAAAAGAATATGATTGTGTTTGCAATTTATAAATAGATCTGAGTTGCCCAAAGCTCACATAATAGAGTAAATTTTCTAATAAAAAATTGGTTTCTAAATTCTCTGAGGGTTGACTTATGGTGAGGTCCGTATGAGTTGGGTATAGGAGGACTGACTGCTTTAGGATAATTTAAAAATGAGAAAGTAAGCAATCAGCAATTTAATTTAAAACTAATTGTAAAACTATTGATTGCATGAGTTATAAGGCATAGAGTTAAGGATTTAAATATAGCTTAATAAAGACTTATCAGAATTTATAAGTATTTTGATATAATAAAGTATAAAGCTGTGATAAATATATAAATTAAAAATATTAAACTTTAAAATATAAATTGACTTGTAATAGTATCAATGGATCTAGTTTTTTGCTAGATTTATCCATAATATATTAGTCACATTTAAAAATTCAGGATCCTCTTAATTGAGCAATCTCAAATCATTAAATATTTTTTAATTTTTTTATTGTAAGAAACTGAACTCTGCAATATATGTCTCAGAAATGGTAAACATTATAGTTCAACCAATTCAATATAGTTTGATTGGAACCCTTAAATCAAAGTTTAGTTTGCTCAGATATAAAATATTATGAGGAAGTTATTTAATAGTTTAAAAAGTAACTATGATACTTTTTATGTTTATAAGAAACTTGTTGTTCTATAAATTTAATTGTAAATGCTTTGCAACATCCTCAAATTGAATGAAAAAGACGTATATATAAATAATTTATTAAAAAGCATACAACTTTTGTATTTTGGGAAACAGGAATATTAAAAGATATTTTAATTTTGTTCCAGTCTAAATACTTAAATATTTTGAATAAATACATATTAGGCAAGTTTAATTTTTATAAATAAAGTAAGTCATTTAATTCTGTGGCATCACGATTAAAAAGATGTTTAAAACATTTTATTAGTGATAAGATAAATAAAAATTGAGGTTTTTTCTCATTTTTTAAGTAAATTTTTATATTTATTAACTAATTTTGATATTTAATTTTGGTATAGTAAACTATAAAAATAAAAATAGATCAATCTGCTAAAATATTTTCTCTAAATATAAAGTAAATCAGCTTAAGTAATAAATATTAATGTAATATTTATATCAAACTAAAATAATTAATTTAAACCTATAAATCTGATAAATCTTTAATTTGAGATAAGAAACATTAAATTTAAACATGAAAATATATATAAAGTTTACATTAATTAAATTCCAAACTACTATGATTTATTTTATAAGTAATTTCTGAAGATTGAAGGTGACGTAGAATTGTTTCCGACCATATTCATTTTTAATTAACATACTTGTAAGCCAAAATCTTATTTATTAAATTAAATTATATTTATTCATTTTTATTGAACGGTAACTGGAATTTATTATCTTATTATTTAATAATTCATTTATTGTTTTTTTACTTAAGAAATTTAGAGATATTAAAAATAATTAATTAATCAAAAATTTAAAGGAGCAAAATAATGACGAATATATTTTTTGCAAAAAAGTGAAGTTTTAATTTGTTTTCAATTGAGATCTATAATTGATTTAATATGGAGGTATTTTATTAAAGCTATGGTTAATTCGCTACTTTTTTGAAATAAATATTATCGCCATCATTTTACTCTGCTAAATATATGGTTCTTAGTAAAATTACTTCACTAATTTTATTTATGTAAAAATAGATACATATTTTTTAATATTTATTCAATGTTTCTTAATAAATCATTTAAAACCATTTAAAACAATCTGATGATTTTTTTCATTTTTTCAATTTAAATTACAGTTGTTGTTTCATATTCTAAATATTTAATACTATTTTAATTTAAAAAGATCAATAATCAAAGTACAAAATTACTTGAGTATTTCTACAAGACTTTCAATTTTTACATTAAAAAAATAGACCATTTCTTTGTAATCAATTAATTTTGAAATAATTTGAATAGACTGTTATCAATATATAATTATTGTTGGAAAATGAGATTTATTTTCTTCAAAGTAAGGATCATTTTGGGAATTTTCGATAAATAATTTTATATTAAGATTTTTATTGAATAATTGTTTATAATAAATGCTAAAAATTAGTTTAAAGATTTATTGTACCTACTTATTGTTTATAATTGCTGTTAAATCTATAATTTCACAATTTGATAAGATAAGTTATAAAATAACTACTTTTTGAAAATGTATTGCAATAAGAAATAAATTTATTTATTTTTTATTGCAATACATTTACTAATATGAAATTATAATTAATTAATTACTTTCACTTATGTTTGGGAATGTATCAATTACACTAAATTCAATATAAGCATAAGATAACTCATTAAAATAGGTTATTATAGCTAGAATAATTATCTCTTCTCAAAAGGGAAAGTATCTATTTTTGGGAGTTAGCTTAAAATTCAAAATATCCTGTTTCCTGGGATGACAGTAAAATATATGAAAAATAATATCCAGTTAACGGCATCTACCGAGTGAACTAACTATTATAAAATTACAATATTCATAAAATTGATAACTGCAATCATTCTAACATAATTTACTTTATTTTTAGTTAAATATACTCTTATAATATTATTACAAATGAACAATTCAACATTAAAATCTTTAAGAAACAATAATTTAATATATTTGAATACATATTAAATTCTTTATTTTGGATATTTTAAGTCGTTTATTTCAGAAAATAATTTTTTATTAATAATTTCGTATTATCTATATCAAGATATAGATAGAGTATTTATTTATTTTCTCAATAAGCAACCAATATTTTATGAAAAGATGCAGCTCTGAAATGTAAATAATATGTGTAATTAATTGGTAAAGATAAAGTAAAATAAAACTTTAGCCATTTAAATCTATAAACAATAATTCTTCATTTGAGTGAGAATTAACTTGATTTTTTTAAAGCCTTGTAGCGTAACTTAAGCATTTTAAATAAATGCAATCATGAAAATAAATAAATTTAATATTTGTTCAATTAAATAAATATATTTATCTAAATAAATACTAATAATAATAATAATAAGTAATAATTAATAAAAAAATCAGATTAAGTAAAAACTAATAATAATAATATTAAAATAAATAATATATATATAATATTGCTAAAATAGAATTGAAATGGGAAAATTAGATAAATTAATCAAAATTCAAATGATCATAATTAGTAACAGCCATGTAATAGAGAGCCTTTTAGATCAAATCATTAAACGAATAAACGTAATTAAAGCCTAATGTTTAACTGTTTACTGTTTAATTTCAAATTATATTAATTATTTTAATACTAAAAAGTTTGATCAAGTTTATTAAAACTATTAAACATTTAAACAAGTAAACAATCAGTACTAAGCATGTTTACCTGCTAGTCAGTGGTACTGAAGCCACTATTAGATGATTGCAAATCTAGCAATTAAACAAATAAACATTAGCCAGATTTGTTGTGTATCTGTTTATTTTTGAGTAAACATTTAAACAGATAAACATAGCGAAAAACTTTAGTTTAATTGTTTATTAGTGAATTAGGTTTTAAACTTATTGATTAATAAATTAAATATTTAGGTCAATGTCACAATGATAACTACAAGTACTATCGCTAAATGCACTCTCCATAACATTACTGATATAAGACTGATGGGGGACACAAACTATAACTACAAGACTCTATTTGTGCTACAGTTGACGCTGGAGCAACCATTCGTTGATTGGAAGAACTTGGAAACTGATTTGAAGTTAGCGAGGCCATCAATTTCCCATACCTAGATATATTATGATGAAGTTACCAAGTGGTTCTCTATGTTTGTCAATATTGTGGCAAATCATGGTGGCTTGTACATGCTCTATTTCACCAGCTAAAACTACAGTGGCTACAAGATTCTCTAAAAGATGGGCACCACGGCTGTAAACTTTGATAAATCTAGAACATAGCAAGGATGAAGAAGTTCATCGAAGACAGAGGATAAGCAATTGACAATAAATATGGAGAGACTCAAATGGCTTTCAAGAATACAGCAGTGGTGATAACGACTAACGACCTGCCATTTAAAGAGATGAGCAAAGTGGATCGGGACGCATTTATGGAGAGACTACAATTTGTAAACTGGCGATACAATCGCACCAGAGAGAAGAGCCATTCCCATTCAATGCGGTTGATTTGGCCAGACATCTTTACAGGAGATTCATAGATGACAGCAAGGCAGACGACACCTAGGCACACTCGGAGTGTGAGGACAACATAGAAGCAGACCCAGAGCAGGATGATCAACGATCACGTTCATCTACGATGTCAATTAGTTGATTATATTTAAAGATTGCATTTAAAACCTAATTCACTAATAAACAATTAAACTAAAGTTTTTCGCTATGTTTATCTGTTTAAATGTTTACTCAAAAATAAACAGATACACAACAAATCTGGCTAATGTTTATTTGTTTAATTGCTAGATTTGCAATCATCTAATAGTGGCTTCAGTACCACTGACTAGCAGGTAAACATGCTTAGTACTGATTGTTTACTTGTTTAAATGTTTAATAGTTTTAATAAACTTGATCAAACTTTTTAGTATTAAAATAATTAATATAATTTGAAATTAAACAGTAAACAGTTAAACATTAGGCTCTAATTACGTTTATTCGTTTAATGATTTGATTTAAAAGGCTCTCTATTACATGGCTGTTACTAATTATGATCATTTGAATTTTGATTAATTTATCTAATTTTCCCATTTCAATTCTATTTTAGCAATAATAATAAAAATAATAATAATAATAATAATAATAATAATAATAATAATAATATTGTTAAAATACAAATGAAATGGGAAAATGTGAAAATAAAAATAAATAAATAAATAATATGTGTACGCTTTTAATATTAAACCCTTTAGACCAATTAATCAAAACCCCTTAAATATATAAAAACGCATTTTCATAACCCAGAAACCCCTGGACCATAATTTCAAAACCCCAAAACCCCCTTCGATGGGTAATTCTAAACCCCTAAACCCTTTTCGTTTGAAGTGTAGTGTGTTTGATAATTATGAATAAATATGATATAAATTGCCCTTTATTAGTTCTTTTTTCAGTGTATGATTACCAAGTGTATAGAGTGCATAGCTTAATTAGACAGGAGCTTTATAAGTGTAATGGGCATATGTATGAAGGTCATTCGCATTGTCCATCGCAGTTTAAGAAGCTGAAATGGGAAGGGCGGTGATTGGCATGCTAATACATTAGAGAGATCCTGCATTGAGGGGACCTCCATCTAAAGAAGCACGATCTGAATCCGGTTGGAAGGGTTGCTTGCTTTCATAAGCTTATGTCAAGATTGCCTCAAATACAAAGTGGGAAAGTGCGATAGCAATTGCCATGATTGATTATTATTATTATCATTATAGCCTTGTATTATAAATTACTCTTTTATAAAGGGGGATTCCCTTTAATAGGCTCAGCAACACAAATTGCTTCTGTAACAAACATCATCAGACAAATCCATAGCGCAGAGTGTGCAGCCACTTTTTGATACTGAACACCCACATGCCTTGAATGTCTTCTGCACTTAAGCTCTGTACGATTTCAGAGACCCTCTTCACGAGCTGCTGCCTAGAGATGTTAAATGGGATTATCTTACTTGGAGTTTACTGTGTCCACTTTGAGTTGCTTCTTGACGAACGAGAAGAGCTACTCTATAGGATTCAACCAGGGCGAATACTCGGCATTGAATAGAACATTCACCTTGAACTTCCTGGCTGTCTCGAGCATCTCTGAATACTTATGAATGACAGCGTTATCCATCAAGAGTACCACCTACTTAGAGTTGAGATCTTTGTCCGTTCTCACACTTCGCAAGGTGTGATAGATGAAATTCTCGAAGAGGGAGGAGTCGAAAGCGCCCTCTATGATTTGACTTGAGAGGATTCAGTCTTGAGATATGGCCGCTATAAATGACATCGAGAACTGCTGCCTCTTATTGGGGCTCTTCTAGATCGAAAGCTCCCTCACCTTCATGCCATAACTACCTAGATTTTGCTTCATTTCACTCTGGTATTCTGCAATGCTTTTAAACTTGGAGGCTTCCTGTTTGTCATCAAAGTAGTCTTGGATGCTCTGTATATCACGCTCAAACTTTTCGCTCTCTTCCTTCAAGTTGAAGCCTATATTTCCATTTTCAATCAATAGCAAATCTTACCTCGACTCTCGCTGAGTTGGTCTATAGATGCGCTGCTCACATTCTAGGACAGCCTTAGCTTTTTAGGAGTGATGCCAAACCGATTCTCCTTTTGTTTGTCTCCCACCAAGTCAACCGATTTCTTCCTCGAGCTTGACAACTTCAACTTGGCAATTCGATCCAGGACTAGAGTGAACCCACTCCTCAATTTCTTCGCCGGCAGATCCTCCGAAACCACTGACTTGACCGAGCTTGCGATCCTGAAATTCTGAAAGTATTTTGTCAAGCTCAACTACTGGTTCAGGCCCTCTGGCACTTCAGGAATTGGGGAAAGATCTTTCTTCAGAGTTGCTTTTGATTTATAAGCTGGAGTTTATTATTGAGAGGTCCTAACCTAAAATCTCGAATTTTTCTAAACAATATAAAGCCAAGAAAATTACGTTCTTCGAATCAATACTTGAAGAACCCAGGCTGCTGGATTTCAAGACTATTTTTGATTTTGCAGGCGTCCTCTTACCCATGATCGAGGCCTCTAATTTTTCAGATTCCTAACCTCCCTTATGCTGAATTTGACTTGAAAAGTTCCAGGCTTTTCTATGAAAGTTTTGATTGAATTATGATGAAATGCTTACGATTTTTAGGATTTTGAAGCCTCACTTTCAACTTGCGATTTTCGAGATTTTGAGGCTTAAATTGGAGAATTTTGCAACTTAGGATTAGATGGCTCAGGGGCGATATTTATAGGGGTTATCCTAAAATTTGGTAAAGCAGAGTCGCCAATCACTTCCTAGTCACTGGCACTATAATCCTAAAACCTACCAAGCAATTATTGGCCATACAAAAGTTTAGAATCGCCCACCAGAATGGGGTTGCCAGCAGGTGATGTTTGTTACAGTGGTGATTGACTTTTGCTTTGTCGATACATATCATTGATATTGAAAGCCCACTACTTTGGGGGCATCGAGTCAGACCTAAAGTTGCTTTCATCCACTGAAATGATCACCGCATCCTCAAGTAGGAACAGCGAAAGCAGGCGACTTATCCACAGCCTTTTATCGTTATAGCTGGGGTCACAATACTTGGTATTGGCAGCCTGGGTCTTCCCAAATCTTAAATGGAATATCTCTTTCAAAACCTTGTTCAAGGTTGCTACGCAAGGCACTTTGAGAGCTGAGGCCTCAGGGTTATTTTCAGATAGCTCTCTGAGATAGTTGTGCAGCTTCTAACCAGTGACCTGGTAGATACCATTCAGCTCCAAATAACTTTGAATCGAATCAAGCAGGAGAGGGTTATCAGTAACTCCTTTTCTACCCACTTTTTGCAAGGCCTTGGGTTCATGAATCGTGTGTTGAATCTCATGCTTGAACTTCTCAACTATCCTATAAACCATGTCTACCCCTATCCTCAACTTCTTGGCAATCTGCCTGGGCTTCAAGTTATCATTAAAGTACAGGCTTACAGCATCTAATTTCTTACAGGCCAGCTTGGCCTCTAGCTTCTTTAAGAATGGGTTTTTATCTGCATTCTTTGCCCTCTTTTTATTGCCAATACTCTCAAGTATTTTCTGCATGACTTTAGAGTTCTTTGCAAGATCGGGGTTCAGAGTTACCATACTCTGTTAGTTGTCAGGCCCTGTAGTTCCAATTCCATTGCCTGCTTTCTTCTAATTGAAAGCCGCAGCCTTCCCAGATTTAATACTCTAAAGATAAGTCTCCAAGAACCCACACAGCTCATCATCCTCTTGCATGTAACAAACATCAACATTCTTTTTCAGGTATTCGGCGATTGATTCCGAGGGGAGTTTGATAATGACTCCACCTGCCAACTCTGACACATGAGGCGGCACCTCGCCGGCATTGATTACCTTGCCCGAGCTGTAGGTGAACTTGGACTTCTAAATCACATTAGGGAAGAGCTTGCCCAAGACCACTGGCGTCCACTTTGTGATGGTCTTCTCCTGCACCTTCACTTTGCTGGGTTTGATATCTTATAGGGAATTGGAGTCCAGGAACTCATCGCTGATAATTGAGTTCTATGAATATTATTTTGATAATCAACTGCTATCTTTGGACTCCTCTATACTATCATTATTACTTCTTTTCCTTTGAAAATTGAGAGAGGATTATCTTGACATATTTTTATTCTTAATAATAAAATTATTAATGTTAGTAATTCCAGCATTAAACTATCATGTTATTGACGAAGTTGATAGTAACTTAATAAGAAAGAAAATCTACAAAATTTTCCTTTCCAAACTCTAAAAGAAAATGAAGGACTTTAGAAATTATCTGACAGAATATAAGCTATGTTATCCTAAAAATGAAGTTTATGTTATGAATATTTCATGTTTCATTTTCTTCAAAATTTGCCTTCTTATCTTTAAATTATGACCAATTCTAATCTTTTAATAATCCAATTTAAATCGAGATATTCTCAACGCGATTGGCCGATTTATCTATAAATAAGCGAAACTCCAGGTCTAGTCTATTGTTAAATTTCGAAAGTTTTAATCGACAGCGCTCTTTAACAGCTATCAACAATTCTTATCTTCCTGCCTACCCCACTGCTGCCGCAGTTTTAGTTCTTGAACCTCTCGTCTAGTATGTATTCTATACGCTTAATTAACCCAAGCCTATAGTTAAACCCCAGTGAGCAGCCTTAACTAAGGTAGTCTTCAAAAACCCGAAGGTTTAATGAGTGATGTTTGTTACACTCCTGTCGGTTTTGCCCAACTCAAAATTTGGGCAGCATTTCAGGTTCTCCTGTCTTCTGATTCTACTTTGGAGAAAAGGGCTTAATCAACTCAGAATACCTGTACCCTAGGTAAGTGTGATGATAGCTTATATCTATAGGCCTCTTCATACCTGAGTTGAAAAAATCAATTATCCATCTTTAGTATTCTATGTTCATAACTTACGTCTATAGATCACAGCCAGCTAATCTCAAAATTTGGGCAGCGTTTCAGCTTTTCCAGTCTTCACAGTTCAGCCCAACAAAATCCCTCTACCAACACTGACCCCTAAGACCCTAAGTAAGTTGACCTAAGACCAGGTTCTACTGGACTCTTACTATTCGAGCAAGGAAAAATCCTTTACTGTCTATTTCACTCTATTGGGCTTTCTTTAAAACTACTATCTATAGATCACTCTCATGAAAAGCACTCAACAAACTACCCTTCCTCTTCAAAACTTCTTGCCAACCTAACTAGCACAAACACGTGATCGTTGGTCACTCAGCCAAGGTCCTTGGCACTTAGAGAATTGGGTCTTGAGTTTGTAAATCACTAAGGAGACATCGGTGATGTTTGTTACACTTACAGTGATCTTGGTTTGGAGATCTCAAAATTTTGGCAGGGTTTCAGGTTAACTAGACTTGTTAAAAATCAAAACAAAAATCCTATCAGCACTAACCACTGATACCTGAAGTAAGTTTCTTTATAACTTTGTACTACTATAATCATCCTATAAGAGTTAAGACAATCAATAATCATTTATCAAATTTCCATGTCTCATATTCCTTCTTCCATTTATAGTTTAGACATCACAAAAGAAAAAAACTAAATTACCTACTACTATTACAAACTAGTTACTACTTGTTAAGAGTTAATGTTAGAGGTCTTCAAAAAGGATTTTTGACTTACTTAATTTACTACTACTACCCTAAAAGATCTGACAGGGTCTAACTACTGTGATTGGCTGTTCTATTAACAGAGTTCTGGTTTCTTGAAAAGGCTACATTAAAAAAAGTTCACTCAAGCATGAGTGATGTTTGTTGCACTCTCTGTAATTTAAATTAAGGTACTGAAAATTTTTGGCAGCGTTTTTGGTTCTTACTTACTTTATTAGTGGCTTTGTAAATTCTCAAGCTAGCTCTACTATCTTAGACAGGGTAAAGATCTTACTGGTCAAAGTATTATTGAGAGTACCTATAAAAAAGATTTAAGAAAAAAGGGGTTTAGTTTTCAAGCGTTATCAGAGTTGTCTCAAATTTTAAGTGGCCACTTAATTAATCTACACTGAGATCTTAAAGGTATCTATAAAACAAAAGGGTTAAAATTTAATTATCAGAGAGTAGAGTCTTGGTATAAATAATCATCAGTAGCTAGCTATTTTCTTGAGGCCTCAGTTTAGTTAATGTAAAGTTCTTAAAGTACCTATATTAAAAGTTAAGATAAAAAAATGTTTGTGTCTTGGGTTTTATTAAAAAGATCTAGTACATGCTCGAGCTCCTTTTTAATCATGATCATGATAATTAGGGACCTATAAAAAAAGATTAATTAAATAACTTAGCCTCTTGAGATTTTATTTGATTTAATACTTGTTTTGATTTTGATTCACTAAACTTGATAATTGATTTTGATTTGGTTTTTTGATTTTAATAAATTTAATCAAGCCTCCACTAATATCAGCGCTAGGATTGTTCCAACACTATTGGTTACTTTGAATAACGACATTTGAAATAATGCAAGTCCGAAGAAGTGATTACCAAGTATGAAGTTTTTTATCGTTTCGCCGGCTGGTCCACGCAGCTTCAATTAGTTTCAGCTTGATTGGGGGTAACACACACAAAAGGGACACACACAAAAAGGACACACACAAATTGACTAGTCCTACCGCTAGGATTGTTCCACCACTACTGGTTACTTTGAATAATATCGTTTCGCCGGATGGTCCACGTTTCAGACTAGTAAAATAATTATAAAAATGAATCGAATTTAACCTCGTTTCCGAGGACCAGCTGTTTGAATATTCAAACTGGTAGAACTCAAGATGTTTGGGAAATTTTGATTTTGACTTTGATACTTTCACTTGCCTGAATCTTTTGTTTTTGACTTGCTTACTAAGAGTGGTTTTTCTTTAAAGTGTAGTTAAAAGTTAGTTAGCTTCCTGTTGGTACTTAAACTTTACTGGCCTAGGTACTCACCCTGACTGTAGAGAGGTGTAAAGCCTCAAGCGTAAATCGGCTCAGGCAGTATTCTAATAGTAAAGTCAAAGTTAGACTGGCTTCACAG
Organism: Oxytricha trifallax; assembly: GCA_000711775.1. Taxonomy (NCBI): domain Eukaryota; phylum Ciliophora; class Spirotrichea; order Sporadotrichida; family Oxytrichidae; genus Oxytricha; species Oxytricha trifallax. The sequence continues at coordinate 94,780 of ARYC01018179.1, forward strand.
TTTGTAGTTGGTTTACTTGTTTAAAAAAGTACTACAGTACTACTTTACTTTAAGCTTATTCAAGTTAAGCTAACCTGACTTTGAAACCCCTCCTCAGTTGGGTTTAGATATTTTGTTAACTCTTTATAGGTATAAGTTTGAAACAAGTTAGGTCAGAGTTTAAGGGGCAGTAGTTCAGTTAAGTTGCGTTGCTTTACCAGGTGAACTGGTGAGGTAAGTCAGCTTGGTTTTATTACTCTTACTTTTCCTCTCATCTTTTGAGACTAGTAGCAGCACGATTTATTATTACAATTTCTCACTGCGGAAACCTCAAGCAGCTCTTCCTGGAGTTTATCTCTAGGTTAGGGTTGCACCCTAGTTCAAAGGAATTGTTTAATTAATGGTTTGAGTTAAGTTAGGGTAACTGTATTACTGCAATTATTAATCCTATAGCTCTCTTGAAACACTTTCAACTAAATCAAAGAGCTCAGGCTCATAAATCTCAGAGTGATGTTTGTTACAGTTATAAGAAGATGAGTAGGGAATTTCAGGGAATCTTCCTTACTTTATTTCCAGTTGTTACACTACTAGGCATTCCTGTTCTGAATATAAAGTATAGAGATAACTGCAGCTATTTCAAGGCAGGCAACTCAGTAGAAATATCTATAATCCCCACTTAAACTATTCTCAAATTCCAGATTATAATTTTTATATTTACAAATCCAAATGAAAAAGCTGTAAGCAGATATGCTCCGCTGCCTGATTTTCTCAAAGTCCAAGCCAATGGATGAAACCAAGAATGGCAACTTTGACTTCTAGGATTTACCACTTTCAAAGGATGATTAATAGCCAAGTGTTGTTTCCTTCCTGAGATTTAAAAGTAGAGACCAGGACAAAATTAAGAAGCATGAAGTTCTTGAATCTCATCCAGCTTTACCATTTAATGATAAGGAACAGTGATTGGTCTGAGAAGGACAAATACAACCTTTCAAATGAAACCTATATGGAAGAGTACATCGAAACTGTAAATGGAGAACGTAAGGTTACAGTAAACCTTGGGATGAAGGAATACTATGTTTACTAGATGAATAAATCCCAGTTCAACAGCTTGTCACAAACAAAATTCTCCTTCCAGACTTACTCAAAGTATCAATAGGGGAGTTGCTAATCCAACTGGAAACTCAGAGCGAATTTTGGCCAGTGAGAAAGTGATGTTTGTTACACTTAGAGAAAACCTCAAAATTTATTTCAATCCTTTAAACAGTCAAGGAAATTCATCCTCAACTAGGTTACAGCTTTCCAGGGTTGGAGACTACAATATCTTCACTTAGATTATTACCTATTCCTAATTAATGTAAATCACTTATAGATTAAATCAACTAGACACCCTGATATAAAGAGGAGCTGCTTCTATCTTAACTATCTCTATAACTACCTTCTCAAAGATTATTACTCGGGAGAGAACGATAAAGAAACTGGTTTGTTAGACGAAGAAAGGAAGGAAGAGACCAGAGAACCCTATAAAGAGGGCTTCTCACTGTATGATATCCATTACGATTATTCGATTCAATGTTCCTATTGCCTTTAAATTTAAGATCTGAATGACCTATAACGTAGTACTAAAGTCTATCAGGCAAACTTGAGAGACTACGATAAATAAAATAGGACTGCTGTATATTTAGCTATGATTAAAACTAATTATTTAGAAGTGATGTTTGTTACATAAACACCTAATCCAAATTGGACACATATTCCAAAATGGACACATATTCCAAAATGGACACAATTCCAGCAGTCTAACGACTACTTTTTTGAAGAGTTATCTTCTTCGCTTTACCCAACCTTATTAGGTTCCCTTCATTATATATATGCACCTATGACACAGCTTACGTTCTAAAGGAAGTATGGCAACGTTACCTGTAATGATAGTAAATACTATGCATTAGTTAATAAGTCTTATAGCTAAGCTTTAAGAAGTAAAAAGATCATAATGACTAAAATTATTACAATGCAATCATAAAAGTTAGAATATAGTTTCATGTTGAATTTCCAACTAACCCTAACCAATCTCACTGCATTACATTCCTCACATTAATAAGTGAGATCAATCCACAACAGAGCTTACTATAGGGCCTTAGAGTATAACTATTATATCTCCATAGTTGTTTGAGTAGGTTAAAATTTAAACTTTTATACTTTAATTGATAAAATAAAAATGCCTGAAATCAAACCAAATCTTAATGACAGTTAGAAAATAGAATTGAACGATCCCTGCTCCTACTCAAGCCTCCTCCCTGCAACTCTCAGTTACTTTAAATTTTAAACTTAGATGCTTGAGATTAAGTGATGAGAGAACTGTTATGATTGACAGAGGTTAAGTTGAACTTTTCCAAAATTAGCATCATTTCTTAGGAATTAAATTTATTCAGATTAGTCGTGTAATTCATATGAATTTGAGGGGTAAAATCAAGATTCTCAAAATGACTACTAATTCGATCATAAGTTTCGTTGGAGATAACCCCTTCACTTCCAGACTATGTGAGAGTATGCTAAGTAATCTCAGACACTTATGAGAGAAGTGGGAATGCGAAAGCAGCAGAATAACCCTTGGATTTCCTGAGAATAGAGGGTGGATTAAAGGTTTTAGAAATTTGAGATATTTTGAGATTAATAGTAAGCTTTAATTAAGGATTATATAGAGATTATAGAGAAAAATAAGCAAAGTTTTGACACTTTAATTTTACCAAGTTAGTTTTGTTTTTAAAAATCCGAGCCGGATATTGCATATAAGTAAAGCCAGAGTGAAGATTAAATAGAGAGATAATATATCATATCAATCACCTTAGACTCCTAAGAAATCTTAGCTACTAAGAAGGTTTCCTGGTAAGTTTAGATTTAGCTGAATAATTATCAAGGGAAAATGCTGATGTTGACTTCGAATAAAAGTAATATCCTCCTAGATATTGGTTCAACCTATATACCAATCACCTTTAATGATACTGCCCCTTGCTGTAACCCATACTGTCGACTTATCTTCCATGTATCTTCTAATTCTCATAAAGACTTAGGGAAAATATCTTGGCTTAGATTCAAGGTCTAAAATCTTATAAAGTAATTGCTGTTTGTAAGTATAGAAATAACTTTACTGAATGATTGGTAGTATTGAGTCTATTGAATATCAATTATTCATCTAAAAGCTAAGTGAAAATCATAGAAAAGTATAAGACTTTTAATCTATGTAACAAACATCACATCAAGACTTTACAAGTTGTCTTCCAGTTATCTTCCATTTAATTCAAATTTTACCTTCAACTTATTGAGTAAGGCTCAAAGAAATTTTTCATTCAAAAGTTATTTAAAGCCACTCTTTTATCAAAGCTCTCTACTTGAACTAAGTTGTAGGAACTTAGTAAGAACTACTTAAAGCTCATTCGTTTAATGATAATAGTAAAACAACTAAAGTTTGTATAGAGCTTAATAGTATTGCTGGTCGATAGATTCAACTATGAAGTTTGGAAGCTTTAACTTCCAAAGTTTGAAGACTCCTACCAAGTTGATTGAGGAGTTCTAAGTTGAGTCCATAGCTTATAAGCAAGGCTAGGTAGGTTGTTATTATTAGAAAAAAGAGAATTGCAATTTTTAAAACTAATGTTGGTAATCTAGGAACTCTTACTTGAATTAAGGTTAACTGAAAGTGATGTTTGTTACATTATACATAATTCATATATACTCTATTCTAAGAATAATATTCTGAGTTACCGAACCTTCCCTCTCATTAGAATTTTTGCAATACTCCTGCTATTATTTGTATTATAGTTTAAGAGAGGAGCTACTTGGATAACTAAAGTTTATATATTTAGTCACAGATTAATTCAATCTAGAGATAATTTGAAAAAGTGGAAATCTTCCAAAAGGTAGACTTCTTCCAATTGAAAAGTGGACTTCTTCCAGAAGCAAAAGTGGACTTCTTCCAGTCCTAAAAGTAGACTTCTTCCAGAGGTAAAAAAGTGGACTTCTTCCAATTGTAAAGTAGACTATCTTCCTTCCAAACTTCTCACTCTACCTGTGTTTATTCATTCCTTATTTTAATAGTTAAAATACATAGCAACCCTAGTCATAGAATCTCCAAGGCCTGACCGAGCAAAGGCGTAGAGGTCTGCCTATAGGATTGAGGTAGACTTTTTCCAGTAAGACTATGAAAATTGAAAAATACCCTTGTTTAGGCTGAACTTATTAAGATAATGTCTCTCCTATTTATGCTTTCACCTTCAAGCTAATCAAATGTATGATTATATAGCCTGCTAGCAATTATAACACATTTATAACTTAGAACTATAAAAGAACATATTTTGAGGTAGGATCAATGGAAAAATATAAAGCTATTTTCTTCAATTTTTAAGGTCAAAATGGCGGTTAAGGCACCCAAACATTTCAAGATGGGTTATAGCCACTTCCACCCCCAATCGAGTTCCCTCCTTCTATTTCATCGTTCTAAAGTGTATTTACAACATTTAAGTTGGGGTGGTAGGGTTTGAAGAGGATTAGAAAATAATTTTTGTAAAATAATATAAGTCATATTCTATAATCCATTAGAGATAGTATAGCCACTTTCAAACTTGGAAATGAAAATAAATCCACTCACCCCTCTAAATCCGCGGTTCCTTAACTTTAAAACCCACTTATTGTATGTTTATGTAATGAGGCTTGGATTTCTAGACGATTAGGAGTGGTT